>JBBPDJ010000020.1:20776204-20793128 GCA_037974625.1 Cucumis cinereus
CCCCCCAGCACACACGACAACTTCCTGTTTTTAGGTTGACTGATTGAGTAAAATTTTAGGACTGATTATAATAAGCCAAGTACATAGAGTAAGAGGTAGACTGAATGTTTCTTGTTTCAAATTCTCAATCAATTTTTTTAGGTTTATGTGTCCCATGAGTGTTCGAAATTGAAAATAAAGTACAAAATAAAATAGGACACTTTTTTTCGCATGCATGTCTGACATGAACACTCTCCCAAAAAGAGTGTTTGGGCTTCCCTAGCATTATATCCGTTGAAACCTACCTGTCAGCTTCATCCAATATTACCACTTTGTGTCGACCAGGAGGCAAGGTTACTTTCTTTTGAGCAAACATCTTGATTTTGTTCCTCACAACATCTATTCCCCTAAACAAGAACTCAGATTAGAAAAACACACAGATCAAGTAACATGTGAAATATTTTGAAATCTAAAAACCATAAAATATCTCACCTATCATCTGATGCATTAAGCTCCAGAACACCCTCCTTGTAATTTGGTCCCAAGAGCTCATGAGCAAGAGCCAAAATACTGGTTGTCTTCCCAGTTCCTGGCGGACCCTAGAAAACAAACATGTAGCAACAACTTACATTAAAATCCATAGCAATACAGAAGGAAAAACTTTAGTTCCTAACAAAACTGTATAATCCTACAACATTTGTTCATCAAAAACCTCATCATAGCAACAAAATTGAAGCTGCAGTACATTAAAAAACCCATCAACAACATAAATTAGCACTTATAGAACCTTTTACTTCTCACTTGCATCAACCTCTAATAGGAAAAAAATTGGGCATTTGACTGCAGAGCATTAAAGCCCCCCCAAAAATGAAAAAAGAAAAAATTAGGATAAAATTCGAGCCTTACTAGTTCCCAAATCCCCAGAGGCCATTAAAAAACTTTCAAACTGTATGATTTTCTACTTCGCATAGCTAAATACACAAGTCCATTTTCAGTACCCATTGTAAACAAGTTAATAGTCAGACTAAAAAAAAATCAAACCCAATGGGTGCAATGCAAACTAAAGAGGTAAAATTACGGAAGAGATTAGAGATGGAGAAGAGTACAGATAATATGAGATTGGGCATGTTGCCGTCGCGAGCAATGACTTGGAGACGAGAAACTGCATCTTCATTGCCCACAATGTCAGTGACCTTGTTGGGCCTGTACTTCTCCACCCATGGGATGTCGTAGTTGCTGCTGCTGCTGCTGCCTGAAGAAGACGCCATAGAATGTTCGAACAGATGAATTGTGATGCTCGAGAACGAGTAGAACAAATTCACGAAGAAAGACCCTGCCCTTCCAATTCCCGCTTCGCGCCCTCTACAAAGGGTAAATTCCATTTTATTCTTTGGGTTATTTACAGCTTTGACCCTACATTTTCAAACTTTTGCAAAGAATACCCTCGAAAAAAGTAAGTGTGAAAATATTTAAAGCAAAAACTTAGATCAATTGATACATTAATATACTTAAAAATCTTATAATAATAATAAAGACATTTAAAACTACAAAAAAAAAAAAAATTGTAAAAGTATTAAACTTGCACATTAATCAAACTAGGTTGTAGTATGTTTTCTCAGGTAAAGAACAAGTTGTGATTTGTGAATACATTTTGATTAATGTCGGTAGTTGTAAGGTATAGAGAGTCCAATAGTCAAGTCTACATATTTGTTAATCAAAATATTTACCTGACATTTTGTTAATATATTATTATCCTACCATTTCTAGTTTCAAAGTTGTAACATAAATACACAACAAACAACTATTTTTAACTATTTTCTACACAACGTTGTGTTAAATAGTTTTTGAATTCTCGATTCATACCATACTCGAGGTATGGGTGTACATAAGCCGGGTTGGCAAAAATCGAACCTTATCGGTTCAATGAAATGGTCAACCCAACCCAATCCAACCCTTAGTTTTCGGGTTGGGTTGGGTCGGGTCACCAGATTGTTTTTTTTTTCACAATTTTGACTAGTTTTTCATTATTTCATTTTTCATTAAAAGTTAATTTTTTGCAATAAACAAAATGTAATATTTACATAAATTCTCTAAATATGTTACATCAATTTTAAAAAAACTTATAATCAAACAAACAACAAGTATTTTATGTAAAGTCAAGTGTTTACTTTCAAATACATTAAACCTAAGTTCATGTAAAATTCAAGTTTACATTCAAATTCATTCAAAATAAGAATAAAAAACATTCAAAAGTTTAAGTCTACGTTTAAATTCATTATATAATAATAATAATAATAATAATATAAAACTGGGTTGGTCGGGTTGACTGGGTTATTAAATCCTATAACCCAACCCAACCCGAAATAAAAATTTTTTTGCAATCCAACTCAACCCAAAATAAAATTTAACCCAACCCAGTTTGGGTTGGATAACCCAAATTGGTCAAATTACTAGTTTTTTTTAACACCCCTTACTCAAGGGATTGACCTTGGGATACTTTAAGTACTATTTGATATTGCTTTGATTTATACGTCAATATGTGACGCAACTTGTGCATCTATAATAGCAAAAACCATTATAAATTTTATAATTACAACCAATTTCGTAATTCAAACCATGGTTTGGGCATTTTTATTAAAAAAGAAAAAGTGGCGTTACAATTCCGCACCATATATTATATATCTAATCTAAGGACTAAGAAAGTTAAAAACGTATTAATAATTATTAAAAGGGAAAAAAAAAAAAAAAAAGAACAACTAAAACCACGATGTCGACATGTCGGGTCATAAATGATCCAATCCGCCCGCCAGCGATTTTCACTTTCTCAAACAAACCAAAAACGACACGTGGTTTCCATCCAATCGGCCGTATTCCACAAGAGACGAGAAGGACAAAATAATTACAATAAAACCACGATCACGAAAAATCCATTATCCTATCGGAATTTCCTTCATCATCCCAATTTTTTTAATCTCCAATTCTTCCCCCAATTTCGCCGGAGCTCCAACAATCCTTCAACCACCACCCCTATTCCGAATCCTCTTCAATTTCTAGCTTCCCTTTTGGTTTTAGATTGAATTTCCTATTCCAACTTGGTTGTTTCATGTTTGGGATGAAGCAAGTTTATTCCAAGGATTAGGGTTTGAATTCGTTTTTTTTGGGAAATTTTCAAATGGCATCTTCAAGGTCCCCGAATGGATCTGCCGATGATATTCTCGATACCTCCCCTTTGATGGGGAATCCGAATCGGTCGTTGGACGATACGCATTCGGGTCGGAGATTTGTGCAGAGGCAAAGTTTGCGTCAGGCGGCGAGGTTTCTTAGGCAGGCTAGTAGTCGGAGGACGATGCGTGAGCCGTCTATGTTGGTAAGAGAGACGGCTGCGGAGCAATTGGAGGAGAGGCAAAGTGATTGGGCGTATTCGAAGCCGGTTGTCATCCTTGATATCGTTTGGAATTTCGCTTTTGTTGTTGTTGCTGCTACCATTTTGGTTCTCAGCCGTAACGAGTCTCCTTCAATGCCTTTGAGACTGTGGATCCTGGGGTATGCGTTTCAATGTATTCTTCATATGGTGTGTGTTTGTGTTGAGTATCGTCGCCGCCGACAGCTACGATATTCGGCCTTTAATTCGATGGATGAGGGAAATTCTGCACGCGGGATTTCGGGATTGGGGTCGAGGGCAAATTCGAGTCATTATGTATCATTGGCTCAATTGGACGAGAACGATAGCAGGTTGGGTTATCTTTACGTTTTTACATCAAGATTTATGTATGATGTCATATTTTTCAGGAAGTCTGGTTTATGATGTCATGCAGTAATTTCGTAATTGTTATGATAGGAATTATACGGAACCAAAGGAGAGATTGTTTGATAGAGATGGTATGTTTGGTTATATGCAGCATGTTCAGTATAGGACGTACATGAATTTGCTTTTCACTGGGAAGTTTTAGACTACTAGGATGATTACACCTGCTGACCTTGTGCTCAGCTGAGCTGTATTATCCTTGGTGTGATTTGTTGCCTTCGAGTCCAGCTGCACAGTTGCTTGGAAAAATTTAAATATTAGGTTAACTTTAGTACTTTACTATCTCGGACGTCAATATATGTCATCATTCTTATCTCCAGGCATGAATGGTAAGAAATGATTGATAAAATAGAAACCTTTGTTCTCTTGACACTCCTATTTTCAACATCCATGGTATTAAAGCCTCATAAAGGCTGAAGTCATAGCGTCCTCATTGTTGAAAACGGCTACATAGTCTCTCTGAATGGAATTAATATGTTCACTATGAAGACAACTCATTAGAGCTATCACTGTTAAGCTGGTTGTTTATTCTATTACTAACTGTTAGGCGTTTAGTCTTTGGTGAGGTTTTGTGTTTTTCTTTGGGCTTCGATTTCAAAGACATTTTGTAATCACTGAATAGGATTTTTTTTTTTTATTGTAGCTTAGTTAGAACCCCTATTTTAGTGGGATTTTTGGTGGGTTTGGTTTTCTGTTGGTCCTTGAATATAGCAGTTTTTTCCATAATAAAAAAATCATGCACGTGTTAGAATGATTTTTAATTAAGTAGTTTACTGTTATTACTTATGAGATTTGTACTCCAGCGTATCATATTGAATGAAAGAGGTGTGAGAATTTTTGCTCAGCCTATATTTATGGCTGAACTGTACACAATTTAATAAAGAGAAAGCGCTGAAAGGTTTTTCCTTCATTTTTCTGGTTTCTTTACTTTCGTTTTGACTGAGCCCAACACAACCAAGAAATATTCCAAACCCAATTGCATTAATCAACTCTACTCATCTTCATTTTTGGCATTCTGAGTTGGAGCTTTGCTTGGGATGCTTTTTTTTCAGACGTTCGGCATGTCATATGTTCGTCATAGAGGTGTTACAAATATGATCGAGGAGTTCCTCCTCAGGTCGCCGTTTGGGGAGAAGTAGTTTTCTTTGGCGAGCTAGTGTTTGTGCCACACTTTGGGTGTTGTGGGATGGGAGGAATAGGAGGGCTTTTAGGGGAGTTAAGAGGGAGAGTGGTGAAATCTGATATGTTCATTTTCATGTTTCTCATTGGGCTTCGATTTTGAAGACTTTTTGTAATTATCCTTTAAACATGATTTTGTATAGTTGGATTCCCTTCTTGTAGTGGATCCCTGTTTTTTGTTTGCCTGTGCATTCTTTCATTTTTTTTCTAATGACAGTTGTCCTTATAAGAAAAAATAATAATAATAAAATTTGAAG
Source organism: Cucumis cinereus (assembly GCA_037974625.1). Classification (NCBI taxonomy): domain Eukaryota; kingdom Viridiplantae; phylum Streptophyta; class Magnoliopsida; order Cucurbitales; family Cucurbitaceae; genus Cucumis; species Cucumis cinereus. The sequence continues at coordinate 20,781,425 of JBBPDJ010000020.1, forward strand.
GGATTATTTTCCTAATCTAGGCCGTGGGGCTCGACTTCTTTATTCACGTATGAAGGAGTATATGAAGCCCAGGATCTATCCAAAAGCAGAATTGCCTCATTACCCAACTTAAAAGTCTAAAAATGTCTCTGTTTCTATCCATGTCGATCCATGGTCTTCCTTTCACAACTCCTTTAGGTTTTCTCATCATACAAGCCATGGTGCTCCACACCATAAACTGTTTAAACAACCCTAAATTTCTTTGTTTCAGAGTCAACCCTTAATCCCCCATGTTGGGTTGGGAGAGAGGACCGTCACCATCTTTCCAAGTGATGTCCATGGGAGTTGTTTCCACTGATCCAAATGGATTCTCTCATTTGCTTTTCCAGCTTCTTTATTGCTTTTTAAGGGACTTTCAGCAAAGGAAGAAATATTATAGTGATCCTATCGAGGGATAGCATGAGCGAGAGAAAATCTACCACCTTTTGTGAAAGTCAACCCTCCCCAACTGTCAAGTATAGCTCTGATCTTCAACGGTATCTTATCCACCCTAAATCCCCTCAGAATTCTTCTTTCACAGCAGAAATGAATTTCATTGCTGAAGAAGTCCCCAGTAAAAGTGGAAAGGAAAGGGGATAGGGTATCTTCGGCAGCTTGCCCACTTGCCTTCAATTCATCAGTTTGGCATTTATGGAGGAGGTAGCTAGAGATTTAGAAAGAAATTGTGTGTTTCCTTTAGGATGGAAATAAAGGAAGCAAATGAAGTCATCTTGTTAAATGTTAATTAGGAGAGATTAATTTCACTGCTTGAGAAATCAACTTTTGGAAGCACAGGAATTAATATGGAATGATTCTCAAATTACAAGGACTAAAATGGTATTGTAGTTTAGAATTTTATATAATTTCTTCACCTATTGAACTCTACGTTTTACGTGCAAAACAATGGAATTGATCTGAATTGATGTTATAAGTTTTGGAAAATTGTCTAAGTAGCTTTGCACTTGTTGTAGACTTGGTATTATATTCTTCTTAAAAATATTATGTAATTTTTATTATTTATTCTATTCATTTTATTTCATGCCAGTGTAGCAAAGCACCTCGAATCTGCAAATACAATGTTCTCCTTCATCTGGTGGATTATTGGATTCTATTGGGTATCTGCAGGAGGACAATCTTTAGCACAGGCCTCTCCCCTGCTTTACTGGTTTGTGATCACTCCTTTCTTGTACTGGATATCAAAGTTGATGGATTATCGTTACATCGTCAAGATTCTAACGTCTAGTAATGTGGTTTGAACTGCAGGTTATGTATCATATTCTTGGGTTTTGATGTGTTCTTTGTGGTTTTCTGTGTTGCTTTGGCATGTATCATTGGAATTGCTGTTTGCTGCTGTCTTCCCTGTATCATTGCACTTTTATATGCTGTAGCTGACCAGGTAATTTTATGGTGTTCCTGAAGGTTTTTGATGTCTTTATTAAAGTTGAAGGGCATATATTAGTGTCTACCATTCTCTTGCTTCTTTTTGTGACATTTACACACAATAAGATCCTGTATCAAATTCTTATGCTTTGTCCATTGTAAAACAATTGATACGATAAGAAAAGAAAGAGAGATGAGATTCGTGAGATATTTCTTCTTTTCGTTATGTGAATTTTTTTTGTATAAGGTTGATATTCTCGCATTAGGCAAGCACGTGAGAGAGGGTGGGATGGTGTAATTAGTTAGTTAATGCGGGACCCACATTTTTTTGTGTGTTGAAGAAACATTTCATGATGAATGAAATAAAAAAGTACCCACAATTTTGTTACTAGATTCTGGGGCAGATTCTGGGGCTGATGCTACGGGAGTGAGTCAGGGTACAAATAGTACAGGAAAGAGTTGGCTAGCGCATGTTTGGCTTGAATTCTTCCTAACCAGCTTTTATCAAATATTCTGTTATGAAATTCTTCTGCATTGTGTTAGCTTGAAACCCTTCTTGTTTCCCGTAGTTTGTCTTGAAGTTATTGAAGCTTCCTTGAAAAATTTAGGACGCATGGGGTGGGGTCCCTTATACTCAGTTCTAACAAAAGAAAAAAAGAAGAGGAAAATGAAAAAAAGAAAGAGAGAGAGAGAGAGAGAGAGAGTGTGTGTGTGTGTGTAGAACTTTTTGTTTCTCTTCTAGATAGAGAGTTTGGGACCTGCGTTAGGTAGCAAATACAACCTTTCTCCCAAAACAAAACTATCTAAAGTCGGACAGTGTATATTTAATTTGTTCACAAGGCCAACTTTACTAGCTTGATACATATAATTATATGGATATATGCAGGAAGGAGCAACCAAAGAAGATGTCGAACAGTTGTCAAAATTTAAATTCAGAAAGGTTGAAGACGCCGAGAAAATCTCCACTGATGTACAGGAACCTCTTGGTGGGATAATGTCCGAGTGTTGTACAGATACACCCATTGAGCGCGCCCTATCGCAGGAGGATGCGGTATGTACCACGTACCATGATCATATACCAAACCTACTACTTTGTAGGATCTTTTATTTTGTTACGAACCAGAATTGCTTGCTTGTTCTGTTCTCAAGTTCATGACATTTCATTGAGATCTTTTATCTTCCAGGAGTGTTGCATCTGCCTTTCTGCATACGAGGATGGCGTCGAGCTACGAGAGCTTCCATGTGGTCATCACTTCCACTGTGCCTGCGTCGATAAATGGCTGTATATTAATGCCACCTGTCCTCTCTGCAAGTACAACATCCTGAAAAATAGCAATCTTGTTCAAGAGGAAGTTTGAAAAATACGTTCCGATTTACATGTATGAATGTTTATACAGGTGAGCTGTGTGTAGTTATGAAAGAGATGAATCAGCAGACTCATTATAATCGGGTCTTTCTTTTGCAGCAGATGCTATTGTTATTCTTTGTTGTAGTTCTGCTCGGGTTGGTCGTGTAAATGGCGATGTGAAGATTCTCTGTAATGACTAATTCTCAAGGCATTCCCTCCTCCTTAGTCCTCAACTTATGTAATCTTATTACTCAATAAATTTAAGTTGCAAATCTTTAGTTTCTGTTCCAACTTTGTTGCTGCTTTTGGGAGTTTATGTGCACATCTTCCAATTATAGTTATGGATTTGTATGGTACCTACAAAATACAAATTAGACATCAGGAAGAAAAAAGATTTACAAATTCTTTCAACCTGCTTCAATATTGGCATGAGCTGAAATGTAGTGAGGAAAACACGAGTAATCAAAGACGCAACGAAAATGAGATTGTGGAGGATGAAGTAATGAAAAAGAAATTTTGATTAAAAATTGTCGGAATGGAATCAGTTTTATATTATAATTTGAGTTAAAAAAATTTAATCGAAACATGAGTTTTTTATAATATTGTAATACATCCTCATTCATGACGGTCTACCGAACACCCTCTTAGATTTAGGTTTACTGTTTTTTTTAATAAATATAATTTTTTTTTAATGAATCATGCTATCAATTGTATGTAGGTCTACATTTAATAAATATCTAAAATTTTTAATCTCTCCCTAATCAATAGCAAATTAATCAGTCAACTAAGATTGATTCAAAGCCAATTGGTCAAAATGGCTAGACTACCCACAATGATTAAAAATAAGTTAAAACTTATCTCCTTTTTATTTTCTTTAAAATAATATAGTACGAATTCCAATAGGATGTGGCTCTGCAGAATATATATAATTAATTAATTAAATTCACAAACATTAGTATGCGTATTTTCATAAAATAAATACTAGTATGCTTATATGATAAAATTCTATGCCGCAAGAAAAAAAAAGGGAGATTTTAACGTAAAATTCCGGAGTTAGAGATTTGATTCTTCTCTCCATTTCAGCATTTAAACTAGTTTTATAGAGAAACAATAAACAATAAAATAAAACATATAATTGAGTAGAATTATTATAAAAGACAAAATTGTTGAAAATATTTACAAAATATGACAAAATTTCATATTCTATCAATGACAGACACTGATAAAACGTCTTAACAAAATTTTAGATATGATACTATAAACATGAATTTCTATCATTGCTTATCAATATAAATTTCAGATTTATCACTTATATACCATATATACACTTTTATCTGTGTCAATCAATATAAATTTCAGTGTCTATCAGTGATATTTAAAATTTATATTGACAGACATTGATAAAAATTATTGAAAATTTTTACTAAACTTCGATGAATATCAATGATATATCTGAAATTTTACAATATTTTGTTATATTTAAAATGTTCCTATAATTAAAAGTATTTTAAAATCATAAGTACATTCAACGTACATCTAAAATTAATCAATTCAATAAAATTGACGTAAATAAATTAAGTAACAATTGTAAAGAAAATATAAATTTTTTAAACAAAAGGAATAATATTTATTTAAATTATTTATTACAACTTGTATTTATTTAACAATTATTTTACAAAGTCTCCTAAAAATCTAAGCCCGTCCAAGGGGCATATCCGTAATAATCCTCGCCGATATCGAAATTCAAGTCGACAGCCGTTCCGTTGAAATTTGAAAAAAAAAAAAAACATTTTTTTTTTAAAAAAGTTGACCTCAATGCCCCAACTAGGCGCTGACCGTCACTATACAATTAATTAATTTCTATTTTCTAATGGCATATTACGTAATTCACGAAACTTCCAAGGGTAAAATCGGAATAACAAAATGTGAAATCCTCGACTTCTATTACAATGGCCGTTATATATATTTATTTATTTTTAATTATTAAATTCCATTTTTCGCGCTTTGCTTCGCTTTGCTTCCATATTTTTTGATCTCTACCGTTTCTTCTTCATCTTCTTGCATTCCGTTGAGGTGATCGGCGATGGATTCGAGTTCTCTGTTGCAGCGGTATCGTCGTGACCGGCAAAAGCTGTTGGCATTCTTGCTGTCCTCGCGTTTGATCAAAGAGTTGAGGACTCCGGCCGGTCCTGTCACTGATTTCTCCGCTGTCGACCTTGACTCTCTGAGTGCTAGCTATGTTCTGGAGTGCATTAAATCCGGTAATCCTGCTTCCTCGTGTGTGAGATATGACTGCAAGTTCTTGTCATTTCTTTAGCTTGGTTTTAGTGTAAGATATGGTATCGAATTTGCAGTTTACTTATATAGCTAACACTTGGAACGGTGCTGGAATTCTGTGTCATATTTCTTTTAGTTTTGTTCTTAAGTAATGTGGATTCAACTTCCTTGTTTGGATTCGGAATGTTGTTCTGTGGCGGAGTGTTAGCTGTTTTCCATTTTCTAATAGCTCGTTCTCTGTTTTTTAGTTGACTGAGTAGGGTAACTGCAAACAATTGTGATGAATTTAATTTCGTTGTTATGTTCTTGCTTAGGTGGAGTTATTGACATTTCTACAGCAGCTAAGAGGAAGCTACATGAATCTGCTTACCCGATAATGGTATATATATGCTTGTGAGAAGTTATTTGAATTTGTATTTTATCTTTGCGATTAATATTCTGCGTTGTTGTTCTATTGAAAGAAGATATATCTTTCTAATGCTTTCGAGTATCTCTCTACTTTATTTATTTAATTAAATTTAGATTCTGAAGCGGACTGTTTAGTTTATGCTCTGTCTGAAAATGCTGGATTGAAACTTAAGCTCTGCCTAAGTTTCCGGTGATTTCCTTTTTATTTGACGATTAGCAAACATCTTCCCCTCGGACTATCTCCGTCGCATTTCATTGTTTGTGCGCCAGAGTGGCTATGAGCGTCTTTACTTTGCTTGGGTAGTTTAATCATATACCTAGCAAGGGGCGACTTTGACAAATTTGATTTTTGAGTTTTACCAAAAAAACTTTCGATTTTGGACATGTTTTTCACTTAACTGTAATTAGGAGTGTAGTGACTTTGTTTCAGGAAGTTTTATTTCATTAGAATTGATAAAAGTTGTATGCATTTTTTGTTTACTAACTAATTTGATGTATGAATGCAGATACAATCTCGATTCCGGACTACTTATTTTCTACGTTCTCATCCAGATTTGTCTGGATCACCTCCTAGCCGTGCACCACCACCTATTATGGTGGAAAGGTCCTCTAGTAGTGACATATCATCTTCATCTAGGTCGTTTGATTCTTCATTTGATGACAATATTGCAATGTCTAGTGATGACTGTGGCCCTCAATCTAATGGAACAACAGTCACACCTTCGAAACGTGGGAAAGATCGGGAAGTTCTGGCTTTAGGACTACCGAAGTTGTACACAGGTATTGATGCTTTTATTCTTCTATCGAAACAAGATTTTATTTCAGAATGTTTCAGAAACTGACATGATTGATCTTTCATATTTTCCCATGAGGGAATTATCTGATTAGTTGTTTTGTTTCTGGTTACCTTTTCTTTCTGTATTGTTTTCCAAAACAAAATCCCATGGTGGGATATCACATCTCGGCTTTTTTGTAGTATTCTCTTTCGATAGGAAATGCTTGTTTCATATAAAAAGTTCTCCAAAAACAATGTTAAAGTTTGTATAAGCTCCCCCTCCTCCCAACAGTTATATTGAAAATTGATTCATTGTTCTATGATGATTAAAGGATTAACAGATGATGACTTGGATGAAGCAGCGTATATAATCTTGCTTGCATCAATGGCATTTTCCAGGTGTGCTCTCTTCCTATGGGAATGCTGTTTTATTTTATTTATTCTCCTGCTTATACTTGCCAGATATTGTGGTTCCTTTTCGAAGAACCTCAATATGAATATGTGCTCATATCTCTTTTTTTCTTTCTTTTCCTGAAAGTTGTAGGGAATATAAAATGTGTGTGTCTTCTTTATCATTTATTTTGTTCTCTCTCTATAACCAGGATCGGAATCTATTCATTTGAGGACAAAAACAAAGAAAATGTTATTAAACATAGTGCAGGGGTGAAAAGTACAAGGGATGAAGTAGATGTTCAATCAAAGAATTTTGAAAGACATTTGAATTTGCTTCACGCTGTCCACACCCAGATGCAGGCATGGCATAGACTCATTCTCTAAGATGATCTTATAGCCATTTCTTTTTTACTTTGAGGTCATGCATCTTAAACTTTAAAATCCACTAAGTACATTATAATTATAGCCATTTAGCTGCATATAGTGGCAGATTTTCTTTCTCGAGAGGTTAACTGAAGTTTTCTAATTCATATATGTTGATGTTTCTGACGTAAAGTATGGTTTTTCTTTTCTAACTCATAGCTTATGCCATATAGTTGTTTATCAGACATGTCTGACAAACCCTTAAGTGAATGCAATTGCCTTGTCACAAGCTGGCTTGGAAGGACTCATAAATCAGGATAAATATATTAATAGATGTTTCATATTCTCCCTGTTCCCCTTTTTCTCTCGTATCTCTTCCCCCATTAACTTGGCCAATAGCTGTTTTTAAATCAGTATTTATATAATTTGACCAGATTTCAGGAGTTGCTGATGCATGCATTAGGAAACGGCTGATGGAATTGGCTGCAAGGATAAACTGGGGGCAAATTAATGTTCCTCAAATTTTATTAGTCCTTTTGCAATGTGTTTTCAGATCTGATTTTCCTAGTGAGAAATCTTATATGCAATGGAAGCTCAGACAGGTAACTAATCAACTATGGACAATTGAAGGAGAAAAATCATTGTATTTCCTTACCATAGTTAAAATGGTTCAAAAGCTCTCTAGTTCTTTTCTATGCGTTGCTGTTTCTAATTTTGAACCACACACATCTAGTAGGGAGCAACCAATTGTATTAAGATTAACTTGGGTGTCTGATGACCACACAGCTGTAGAGGCTCATTTATGAATGCCTTCTGAGAAGAAAGAAAAGAAAAAGAAACTGCGTACGTATATACATATATTGGAAACCATATATTCAAAAACTGAGAAGAAGTGAAAAACGTTCCAATCTAGGTCTTTACACCTTCCATATGTTTTAGTCCAGACTTTGACTCTGAAACTTTGAAAATGAAAACCTTGATACTTTTGTAGAGATTGATATATGTGTTGGGGCCTGCAACTATGAAAAGTTGGTACGGTGGCAATAAAGTGAAGGAGTTAATAGACACTGTAGTTTTATGAGTAATGCTGGTCCAGCTCTAGAAATGAGGAAATAGAATCTTTCATCTTGGGTTTCTTAGTTGAAAAACTTTTATGCCGCAGATGTTGGCTAATTTGAACTGTATGTTGAAATCAACCAAGGCTGTTACTAGAACAGATGGCTGAAGAATTTTGTATCGGATTCTCAGGTTTGATAAAAGTGTTTCAGACACAATTGTGGTCTTTGTCACGGCATTGCAGTGTTGAAGGAAGTGGATGTAATTTTATATTATGTAATGGGTAGCATTGGTGTGGATTTCTTCGAAGCACTTGCACAAAAAGAAAAAGAAAAAGGAAAAAAAAAAAAAAAAACCCTACACGTAAGAGTGTACAAGTTAGAAAAAGTTGGAAAAGAAACTAATTAAATGTGATTGTTTATTATTATGTTTTATTAACTGAGTGTACCGCAATGGTCGGAAGTTGCAACGTTCAAGTGATAGCTGTTGTAATTGTAAATTTTCTTAAAACGGATGAGGTATCTAATGTAGGAGTAGTAATGTGAGTAAATTTTGATATAGACATAAACTTTCTTCTCCTTTCCTTAACTATAAAGTTTGGCGTCTGCGACTGCATCTATAGGTCAATATTTTGGAAGAATTCTGTTTCTCTGCTAATCTTACGGCATCTGAACGTCAAATCTGTGAAACCTCTCTTATGAAGATCAGAAGTACAAAGGTTCCGTTTTTTTTTGTTTTCTTTTATCCAATACAGAGTATTTAATGCTAGTTTAGAGTGGCTAGCTTTTGAGTTTTCAAAATTTCCTCTTTGATCTTACGAAAGAATCTGAATTGTTTCATTGTTGAACATTATAGGAATGGGATATGAATATGCTTCCATCTGAGCGTGCAAAAGTTTTGTCAGGTATTGCACAAGTACTGTCAAAATTGTCGGCCCTTGAGGCATATCACTTTAACATTAGATTATACGAGAAATTGCTTTTTGGCGTACTTGGTGCTATTGACGACAACCATCCCATTATGGTACGTTTTTTTTCTAACTTTTGTTTGAGTTGATTTTATGTGTGTTGTTAACTAAGGCTCATAACATAGGATGATTAGTTTCTTTCATTTGTGTAGGATGTGGATGCCAGCCTCGGCCTTGTAAAATTGACATGGTCTATTTTAGGAATCACTCCGGAAATACACAGTGTGATCCATGGGTGGGTTCTTTTCCAGCAGGTACTCTATGAAGTGATTAGTTGGGGTCATTTTCTCATAACTGCACGATTGAATTCTTCTTCATCAAATTGATAATTTAAATTAATGTCTTTGTTGATGATTTTCACTGCTTAATAACTTATTTGTTATGGTAGGATAGATTAGGCATGCCATGTAATTGTTTCTTTTATTCTCGAGCCATTGTTGATTACTTTTACTAGAACACCTGATATATTTGTTGCATACCTGCAGGCACAATATTTTATTATTCTTTCTTCCTGATTGTAAACTATTTCTTTACATGTCAGTAGAAGTTCTACTTTTCTTCAATGGTTCAGGGTTCATGTTGAGATATTTTGGTTGAAGATGTTTAAAGCATGAATCAAAGATTAAACATGCCAAACTATTGATTTAAACTTCTGAGTTTAGAGGTCATTCAAATTTCAGCATGGAATCAAAGTGAAAGATCTTGTGTTTGACACCTGTAATGTTTTTTCTTCTTAGTTGTGTTATTCTTGGTGTGGTTTTTCCTTTCTTTCTTTCTTCTTTTTTTTCTGTTACATTCAAATTTTAAATATGTTCCCCACTGCTTAGAAATATGCCTTATCATCTTAGTTATTAGGCACAGAAAGGATGTAGCTGCATGTTTTGGAAAATATTTTTGGTTGCATTTTTTATCTAATTTAATTTTTTCTATTGAAGTTTGTCAAGACAGATGAAATTTCATTCTTGGACGATGCAATTGTTGAGTTACAAAAAATTGCATCATCTAAAAACGATGAGGGGAAGGAGGAACAATATTTGGAAAGCCTTTCATGTTCAATTTCATGCAATGGCAATGGCAATGAAATGAAGTTAAGTTTGGCAGAGGCCGTCTTCTTCTTAATTAGCAATTGGTGTGACATTAAACTACAAGCCTATCATTTACATTTCCTTAAGGTGAATTCAATTATTAATTATCTTTTTCCCTCTCATATCCTGTCAAGCCCATAAAAATCTTTTATATTACCCAGGTTTCTTAATGTAAGGTCCCAATATTATCCTACCTCCACTATTATTTCAAGTGTATCAGTACCCTTATATTTGTTATCAGTTATCACGTCATTAAATGTTCTACACACTTATATCATTTTTCTATGCTAATTTAGGTATTTTCTTTTAAATCAGAAACCTTCTTACTTCGGAAAAGTGGTGAGCTTGTTGTCCATCGTTGGAGTTGTTACTTCTTATGATTGCAATATTGTAAAGGTAGGTGGTAATTTCCCAATGTACTTGAATAGATATTTATTTTGTAAATATCTTGTGCTTGTTTATGTTTTCATAAATTTACTTTTTAGCTAGTTCATGTCTCGATGGAGATTTGCTCCCAGCATAAATTCAACGGGAAAAATCTAACCTCCTAATTGTTTTTACTATTTAGCTAAAAAAACTTCTCATTGATGTCTGGGAAGTTACTAATATCTACAAAGACAAAAACTCTTTTGGGAGTATGATGAAAACTTATAATGGCAAACCTCTTAATTCATGAAACAAAGACTTTAGAGTTATGAGTATAACATACCTGAATTGTTTAGTCATGTGGAGTTTTGTGTGTTTATCATGTTAATTGTTATGATGAGGGTATTAAGGGATTGGAGGTAATCATTCTGATGTCATATGGAATTTTTAAACTAGCTTTAGTTATAATGTTGCCAAATGCCAACTGAATTAGCAAAATTGTAGGAACATGCTGGTGCTTGCATAATTAAGTTTGAGGGTTGTTTCAATTCCTTTTATTCATGTATCATAACGAACTAGAAGGAAAATTGAGCTTAACTGACCAGCTTGTTCTTTTTATCTATGGTAGTTGCTTGCTCCAAATATCTAGTTTTTTCTATCATCTATAGTGTGGTGCGTTCTTTGCTATTGTTTGAGGGGTTTGGTTACAAAGGAATAGGAGAGCTTTTGAAGAGATCTAAAAAAGAAATGTGTTCTCTTTTTCGATTTAACACGTTTCAGCAAGCGTTTGTTACTAGATTCCTTTTTGTAGTTATACTTTCGGCCTCATTCTTTTGAATTTGGCTCATATATTGTACAGTTGGTCCCAAGTCTGGGTGCTCTCTTTTGTTGGACGTTTTCTGTATTTTCTTTTGCACTTTTCATGTTATCCTAATGAAATCAGGTTTTCTGATCGGAAACAAGTAGAGTTATTCCTCATATCATTACTTTGGTAAAGAAACAAAAAAGTATTTGGTATGCATTTCCATTAACTTTTATTTTATTTTAAATTAGTTGGAATTAAAACAATACTTTTGAGGGCAGCAGGGTTTAGTTTGAAGATAGTGTGAATTTCAAGTTTTTTAAATGTTCAAATTGGGACTAATCAACCATCATGGGTTGGCCTAGTGGTAAAAAAGTCAATAACTAACTACCATGGTGGCCACCTACCTAGGAATTAATTTCCTACGAGTTTCCTTGACACCCAAATGTTGTAGGGTCAGGCGGGT
>JBBPDJ010000020.1:20793228-20869276 GCA_037974625.1 Cucumis cinereus
TCCTTGACACCCAAATGTTGTAGGGTCAGGCGGGTTGTCCCGTGAGATTAGTCGAGGTGCGCGTAAGCTGACCCGGACACTCACGGATATAAAAAAAAAAAATATTGGGACTAATCAGGCATATGATTTTTATTTGTTTATTTTGAAAGGAAGCTGCCTTTCCATAGATTTCGGAAAGTTACAGCCGAGATCATTGTACAGAACTCCTTTTAGGAGTCTGCTACTATGGTAATTTGGTGTGATAATATTCCTAGTTTAAGGGAAGAGGGTTTTCCTTTTCCTCCTCCCATTTTTCTCAACTTTACAACTAGACTGATATTAAGGGAAGGGGTGCAGAAAGCATTACAAAATTGTTTTTTTTACTCTTTCTTTTGACACTTATGTGAATAGTCAACAATCTTTTTTTAGTTAACAAGATTGGATGGATTGAAAGCGAGTGGAACTAGAAAACTCAGAACCTATGTTGAGAGGTCCATTGAAGCTGCTTACAAAGCGGTAAGTCTCATTTTATATGACACTGACAGTATCCTTATATGATTAAGTGAGAAAGCAATTTTTTTCATTACATTACATCATAGTGTACTCAATGACTTTAGTATGCTAACTTGGTTAGGTAGAGAATAGTCTAAATTCTGAATCCAAAGAGAGTATGCACCCCCTGGCTCTGCTTGCCAATAGGCTACGATTGGTTGCTGAGAAAGAAATTACTGTATTCTTCCCAGTGTTACGTCAATTATGTCCTGATTCTGGGATAATTGCAGCCATGCTATTGCATCAATTTTATGGAGAAAAATTGGTTTGTTTCATTAATTTCTTTTGTAAAATTTTGTGTTTTGCCAATGCGGCTATCATCTTTTCTTCTTTTCTATTTTCATCCTTTTGTTACTTATTCATCAAATTACAGAAACCATTCTTAAAGGAAGTATCAAATCTTTCTGATGATGTAAGGTCAGTGCTTCCGGCTGCTTATTCCTTAGATCGTGAACTAACTCATCTGTTTACTTCTGCTTCCAAAGAAAGTAGATTAACCCCCCTTCTAAAGGAAGACCTCGAGCATTATCCGGTCAGCCAATTTTCTCCCTTTTTACTCTGTCAGATTTGGTTGTGTAATACTTGGATTTGAAATTTTTATTCTGTTTATTTGTGGCCATTTTGAACTCAGGAGAAGTAGTCATAATCATCCTTCCATTAGTAGGAATATTATACATATCAATTTGGATCATGTTACAACACTCCATCCTATTTGAAGTAGCGCATGATTGAAATTACCTAATTGTTACTGTTATGGTTCACATTTTGAATAAGTATTCACCTCTGGTTCAAGATGTTGGAATATGGTTTTGATTGGATATGCGTATCTGGTCTGAAGTTTTGTTCCATTGTCATGTTTGTAGATTACATATATGCATCTCATACATCCATATTTTATCTTTTTTCATATGGTATCCCTTGCATATCCATGTGCTAGTTTAATGAACACTATCATGTGTGGGTGTGTCAGCACTAGATTTGTATTGTCTCTTCTGTTTGTAATTTATATTTCTTAGGTGCTTTCTATTTTAACAGGTGAAAATACAGCCAGCAAAGAAAATAATAATAATAATAATAAACACCCCAGAAGAGGAACAAAAGAACAAGAACTCCTCACAGACAACCAAAGCCCAAGAAAAAACCTCCAACAACGTAACAAAACCAACAAACCAAAGAACTAAAGCATTGCAGCAATACCCTTTTAGTTATGAGGTTCTACAAATAGTTTCCTATGTCTCTTAACTTTTGAAATCATACATTTAACCTCTAGGCTTTGAAAATGCTTCAAAATAAACTTCGATTTTAACTTTTAGTTAGGTATTTCAACAGAAAGATGACATGACATTTTTTTAACTGATTTTACTGATGTTGAGGGAAAATTACTATTTTATTATGAATATTGTAAGTAGTAGATTTTCATAAACTTCCATAGTCATGATCCATATTCACTTGGCAGCCTCATAAATAGAGGTTTGTAGAGAACTTTTGTACATGTAATTCAAATTAATATAGAACCATTTTACTGTCTACTCTCTCTCCATCTTATCTCTTTTGTGTTCTTTTTGTTCTTCTTTTGCCCTTATTTTATAACATATTTTACATTAGTTTGAGGATGATGTGGCAATAATATAACAATATTCTCTATTTCGCTTCTGTTGCCACCTCTCATCAATGCTTTGCCTCCCCTTCCCCACTTTTGTCACCGCACCCTTGCTGCACCTTTTCACCCATGTCATCATGGCCTTGCCTCACCTCTCTCTCCACTCAAATCAGTGAGTCTACAAGCATATGTTTGAGAATTGATTGCAAGGGAGGGCGAGCATTTTATCTTTTTTCAATCCAAATAAGAAAATTGCGCATAAGGCTATTTTTCTTTTGTAGCCTTGAATCTTAATTTCATTTACCTTTACACTATCTTCTTTTCTTCTAAAATATTTTACTATTGCTTATTTTCATGTGTGCGCGTGTGTGTATAAAGAAATTGATTGGACTCTTCTTCTTTTCATTAATGGCTGTGTTACATCTATGTTTAGTGTTGTGTGTTCTTGTAGATGCATGCTATATCAGACATGTAGGCTATTTGTTTATTCCTCCGTCTTTTAGCAGATTGTACAAATTGCCAAGCCTATAATTCTTGACTGGATGATCGATCAGCTGGAACAAACCTCTGAATGGAGTGGACGTGCTTTCAAGTTAGAGGTTGGTTAATTGCAGAGTGATTTTTTTTGGGTTAATAATTGAGCAGTATGTAATGTAATATGATACTTGTGTGAGTGAAAGCAGTAGCTTGCCATTTATTTTTTAATTATGTAAAAAATAGTGAAATTTTCAATATTTCTCCTTTTTATTTACCACCAACAACTTCACGTGTAAGATGGCTTCAAAGAAAGGCGAATATAATCTACCCTAATCAAAATCATAAATTTTAGGTCTAAAAGGTTAAAGATAAAAGAGAGAAATTTTCTAATTAGTTATTTATAAGAATACCCTAACCTTGACGTTCATTACAACACTCCCCTTCAAGATGAGTCGTAATATCATACAATCCAAACTTGTCATTCACATTTGTAAGTTAGGAAGAAAAATAAAAAACAAATGTTGAAACGAAAAACAATATTAACCTAAAATCTCAAAAGTTCGAACCAAACGGAGAAAGGAAAAAGAAATAACAAAAAATCAAATCAAATCAATTAGGTTGTTTTGAAATTGGCTTTTGAGTTTTTGTTGTTGAATTCAATTACGATTTACAAAATATCTATATATTATCACTTCTTATATGGATTCAAACAACTGCACAAAGCAGAATAATCACTTCAGATTTATATCTTTTTAACACTGCATTCATACCTTTTAACTAACTTTTATTTTTTGGCAAGTGAAGAACTGGGAGCCGATATCATTTCAGCAAAATTTGGCAGCATCAGTTATTGAAGTTTTTAGAATAATTGAGGAGGTAGTATTACTGTAAAGACAATTACTTTAATTAAGTCTTAAAGACAAGAATTTTGGTACTTAGATTTTTGAAGTTAGGGAGTGAATTTATTCATAGAGATACTGTTACATATTTTGATCGATAAATTTTGAGTACTAGGGTTTATATTCTACCTGGAAATTTGTCTAAGGTGTTAATGATGATCCTTGTTGGTTTGTCCTGCCTTCTTTTCAAATAATCAATATCATATGCAACTGGTGGAAGTAGTAGTAGTTTGCTTGCTCCTACTTTTTTTTATTTTCCTTTTGAATTTACCATTGAGGGTTCATGTTATAAAGTTTTTTTTTTAAAAGGACACAAGTCTCTTTATTAATGATAATAATAAAGTTTGTTTAATATTATGGACTTACGATGAAAAACTTGCAGACTGTCGATCAGTTTTTTGACCTGAACCTTCCGATGGACATAACACATTTGCAAGCTCTCCTGTCCATTGTCTACCACAGCTTGGATGGATATTTATCTGGTCTGCTCAACCAGTTAGGTAATGTATGAATTTTGGAATTTAGGAAGAATATGTGTTGTTGGAAAATTGAAAACACACTCAACTCACACGAATATATATGATAGGAATCAAGAACTTCTTATTGAATTCAAAAGATACCCTAAGGTATTACAACCTAATTTTCCTCCCACTCTCGAGAGAAGACTCTATACTAACGTCAAAAGCAAGATAACTTCCTACCCGAGCGTCCAACTACATAATAGTCCCTATTCTGATCATCTGTGGTCCAACTGGACGATGGCTCCCCTCCCCTAACGAAATCTTGTCCTTTTCTACCCCTCCTCTCATATGTGTATACAGCTGGTGGTCTAACAATATAGTTATACATTGATTACATATTATCTTAAACAAGCATATGCATAACTAGTGCTTTTGTGTATTCCTTTCCTTTTGGGAGTTGGAAGATCAACGTCATGCACGGTTAAGTTATTGGTGATTCGATCATATTATCTTTCCATTGCAGTCGAGAAGAATTGTTTGTATTCACCTGTACCTCCATTGACTCGCTTTGTGGAGACAGCTACAACAGGAAAGAAAAAGTTGCCTGAATCTCATTTCGATGAGCATGTGAGCAGAAAATTGAATGGCCTGACAGTATCTAAGCTTTGTACAAAATTGAATACTCTTGGTGTAAGTGATGCTATAATTTACAAGTTCTTTTCCTCGCTAAATGTGCACATGCATGTTTAAAGTTACGTGAGATAATTCTTGTATTGTAAATACTGTACTTTTAATATCTTGGGCATAGTTGTGAGGTCTGTTAATGACATTACAGGATTGGGGGGATGACAGTTCCCCTCAAGTCTCATAGGCAGCCATGGTAAACATGCATTCTTAATGACATTGCCTATTGTTAGTTTTATTTTGTGATATGTCTATTTTCTCTTCATGTTCATGCAGTACATTCAAAAACAAATTGTAACACTGGAGGACAGAATTGGAAAATCTTGGGCACTTCTTGGAAGATCTGCCAAGCATAAACAGGGTACTTTCACTTGATATTTGCGCTCAGTATGCATAACATTAATGATTGATATAAAAGAGAGAAACTAGTCATCTGACTTCATTTTGCTAGGGGACTAAAGTGCCTATTTTGAAATTTAGAGGCCAAATATACACCAACACCAAACATTTGGGACCAGAAAGTGTATTTTGTCAAGGACAAAAAAAAAGGCTATTTAGAACCATTTTTTTCATGTTTAGGACTAAATAGAGACCAATCTCAAGCCATAGAGACCACATGTGTTTTTTTTGTCCTAAAATGTATAATCATTTTGCGTCTTTTAACAATTTTGCTTGTATACTAAATTAAAATGATAAATTGAGTAAGAGTAGTAGATAGAGATCACACCATAGTTTTCTTACATAAAGATCCTGCACAAGGGAAAACCTACGGGCACCCCTGCTATGAAGAAGTCTACTATGAAAGAATTACAATCTTACAATTTATGACCCAGATTTACAAGCAACACCTACTTGATGTTCTTCACAGCCCCACCTTCAACTAAAATCATGACAGTTTGGCCAAGGTGCTTTTAGATTAAAAAAAATATAATACAATATAAATCTGCAAAATTTGGATTTCATGTAGCTATTTAGATTGTAAGGGCACAAACATAATACTAAAGACCAAACAAAGTCTGACACTTCAAGTTTCTTGATCTCTAAATCCATTGCAAATTAGATATAGATGATCCTTTGACGGAAAATTGAGTACTTCTACAACATCTGGACACCTTGAATTGAAGCCGTTTTATTTGTTATGTCTATAATAAATTTAGAATGGTTATTCCAACATCCAACGTATTGCCTCTGCTTCATTTAATTTAATAACGATTCTTTGAAAATATCTGTATCATCATCCAATCAGCCCAGCTAGAGGTTTCCACGACTTCAAATGGTGGTATTGGTACCTGCAGTGACGAAGCTAATGAGTTGTTTGCCAACACTTTCAATAACATTAAGAGTTTCATCGCGAAATCTATCAGCAAGTTCTGTGACTTTACTGGTGAGTTGCAAAAACTGATTTACATCAGTCAAGTTTAGCAACCAGTTTTATTTTGTCTTGAAAATTTTTGTAGTTAGGAGCTTAAGGTATATTAAACATATAATTTGTTGACCCTGACAGTATAATGCATTTTCTGATTTCCGTAATTTCTAGGAAGGATATAGCCTATTTAATTCACTCATGGTTTAGTTTGTCTCCTGAAATTTCCCATTCTGTTTGGATCAGGGTGAAGATTTTTGTACACTTCTATTTTTTGTTTATTTTTAAACTGTATTGGAAGATGATTGTAGAATGTAACTGTCAAAATTCTTATTTTTACAACCTTTTCATCTCTGGATGATAGTCTTACTTTTGATCAAATTCTACTCTCCAGGCACAAGAGTTATTTTCTCGGATCTCAGAGACGAGTTCCTCTCTTATTTGTATCGTGGCAATGTTGAAACTGCTCGATTAGAAGGCTTCCTTGTGCACCTTGATGTTGTAAGATCTTTGATTCGCAAAATGTGATATTTTGGACAATTTTGTCCGGCACATCTTGCATATCTGTGTATGTGTATAACTATATTTCTTTATAATTTTCATTTGTAGGTTGTATTAATCTAAGCTGTCTCTTATAGGTCCTGAACGATGTATGTGCCATGATCGATGATACTCTTAGGGATCTTGTGGTATTAAGCATTTGTCGAGCATCAATGGTACGCTAATGCTAGTTCTATCTATTACCTTTTTGTATTTCATACAATCAATGAAATTATAGTTGAAACATTTTTTTTTAAACTCTGAGAACATGGTCAATCTTTCCTTTATAATTTCATCAAACCAATGGAATTATTGTTATTTCTCTTTCCATACAAAAAAAAAAAAAAAAAAAAATACTACTACATTTCACTTTTTCCTTGGAAATGTATCGTTTTCCAGGAAGCCTTCACATGGGTGATGCTTAGTGGAGGTCCTTCACGTGCATTTTCTGATTCAGATATTGTTCTTATTAGGGAAGATCTAGGTATATTGAAGGTATGTGCACCAAGTTAAATTTACTTTTATAATTGTAGTTTGCGATATAGAATTCCTGAAAAATATAAGGTCATAGCTTGCTTGTAAGTTGGAAAAAATGGCTGTATGAACTTTTGGTTTGCGATAAAAGATACAGACAATATTGCTTCTTGCATCTGTCAATTTCAGGACTTTTTTATAGCTGATGAAGAAGGCCTTCCCCGTACTCTTGTTGAGAAAGAAGCCAAATATGCTGAAGAAATATTGGGATTATTTTCACTTCCGGTTAGTTTATCTTATTTGTCAAGTTTATATGATAATTAAGTTCCTTTTAGTAGAGGAATTCATGTGGGCTGCGTTTCAAATTGTTGCATTTTTCTGCAGACTGAAACTATTATCCAATTACTGATGAGTTCAAGTGGGAAAAATTCTACTGAGTTGGATCCATGTAGTAACAATGGCAATCTCCAATTTAACGACTCCCAGGCATTGGTACGAGTCTTGTGCCATAAAAAGGATAAGGAAGCTTCCATGTTTCTGAAGCGAAAATATAATCTCCCTGCTTCTTCAGGTATCTTTTTCTCTACATTTAAGATTTCATAACCCTTGGAACATTATTTCTTCGTAAGAAAAAATGAAAGTAGATAACGATATTGCAGAGCCCAATAATCATAATCTTAATGCTTGTTGAATACTGAATGATAAACGGAACTATCTCAATTACATTTGAGAACTCTCCTTATTCAAAGTGAACCTCTACAAGTAATAAGAATAAACCCCAATTATGAATTGATAAACAACTCCAAGAAAGTTAAACAAATTTGGGTTGGAAAGATGATCAAAGATCAAGAAGAAAGGAGAACTTATTTCTATTTTCAATATTTCAAACTTCTAGAATCCAATTGATCAAACTAGATTGAAAGTTCTAAACATGCATTCTAAACGTAAGAATACAAAGGCAACATAAAGCTTGAGAGAGATTTAAACTCTACGAGAAATTCATCCAAATTCAACTTTATCCTAAAATGTGAAAAATACATCACTTTTTATACTAAATGAAAGGTCACCACGAAGGACACAACCTTTCATCTATGTAGTCTAGATTCAAGCCCAACCCTTCGAGTTCATATACTATCCTTCAATAAGTTTAAAGACATAAAATCAATAGGTACATAATGTATTAAAGATGAGAATGAAACTGAATTCAGATTCATTTATGTCAAAAAAGATGTCTTTTGTAGCTTGAAATGGATTTTTTTAGCTCAAATTCAAGAGTTTTTGCCACTTACTTTTCCATATCAGAGAGGAATCTAAGGGATGAAAGAAACAACTTCTAATTGAAATGATGCAACAAATATTATTACTAACTTCATATCAAAGTAAACTGACTACTAAAGATCTACAACCTAAAAACTTCAATATGAAAAAAAAAAAAAAAAAACTTTTTAATATGAAAAAACTCGAATCTAACCATCAATAATGCTATGGCCAGTATGTTTTAAATGTGACTGGACATCCCTCAGAAGGAGTGCTAAAATGTAATGTTCTAATGCTATGATGGAAAATTTGTTGGGTCTTTTGTAATTTGCATAAACCATAGAACGCCAATCAACATTTCTAAAGACGAAAACTTTATGGAACATGATTTTTTCCATGCTTTCTAAGGTTGTGTTTCATAACTACCATTTCTTGATTTAACTTATCCATTTTCACTCTCTCCCTCCTCCTCCTATTACAACTTTTGTTGATTTAACTTATCCTATATAAGTTTGTTAATAGGATTTAAAATAGGATGTTAATTGAGTGCATTTTTCTTGCTTATTTCACTAGTAATAGTTTAACTTCCTTGAAATTCTTGCAGATTATGACGATACCCCATCATTGAAAGACTCAACTTGATATCTGATTTGTGACCAATAAAAAAATGGACTTATCTAAGTCCAATTCGATAATCATTTTGATTTTTTTAAAAAAATTAAATTTTTAAACAATACTTCCTTCATTGTTTTCAAAATCTAAGCCAAGTTTTGAAAACTACAAAAGTAGTCTCGAGAAGTTTTTTTCCTTCCTGAATTTGACTAAACGTTTAAACATTTTTCTAAAAATTGTGAGGAACTAAGGGTCATTTTCAAATCTTAAAAGCTGAAAACGAAATCATTATTAAATGGGATCTTAACAATTTCAACGGAGATAAATACTGTGTCGTGGCCACTTCGATTCTACTTGCCAAAGGCAAGTTTTATTGATAGATCTATTGGAGAGTAAAGTTTTGTCAGTTTTAATATTCATGTATATTGTACATAATATATACCATTGTATGTCATTTTATAACAAAATAAAATTGTAGCTGTATCTGATTATATTCTTAATAGAGTAAAATGCCCCGAAAAAAAAAAAGAAAAGAAATACAATGTTTGATGTTTGAAGAAGGAAAATCTATAAACATTGTTTTTTTTAGAACGTCCAAGACATCACTCGACACATTTTTGAAAATTTAGGCATAAAACTTATATTTAAATATTCGTATAGTTAACACACTTTCGATCGTAAGGGATAATGCATGTAAATTACTAAAGTACAAAAAAATTCAAATTCAAATTGAGCTATATATTTTTTACTGGTACATTGTGAGAAAAATTATTTTAAATGACAAAACTTCTGAAAATGTTTATAATATAATAAAATATTATAATCTATCTGTGATACACTATAATAGACTACTATATGTATCTATCGTGATAGAGATAATTACGATAGTAGACAGACAAACACAAATAGTAGTTTTTTTTTTGTTCATTTTGTTATATTTAAAAATAGCCCTAATTGCAATGAGTATTGAACTAATAATTGGGTGTATAATTTTTAAAGAATTGTAAATATTACAAAATTTAACATCACTAATAGACTCCGATAGTTAAATCTACTTTTTGTTATTTCTACAACATTTTTTGCATTGTGCAATATTTACTGATAGTTAATAGTTGGATGCACCCCAAACATCACCTATATTGTGCATTTTTTCTCACCATTCACATAAAAATTTAAAATATTCTAAAAAAAAGAGCAAAAGCAAGATTTGCTACATGACAAGTTATGATTGAACAATTTGGAAGAAATTTGGTGAATGCACAACGATAGATGATGTCTAGGATGCACCCAACTATTTTTCTTTACTAATATTTTAGGACAATACTTAACCTTTATCAAGTATAACAAAAACAAATTAAAATAATACATAAATATATGTGTTTGAAAATTAGAAAATGGATTAAAATTATGCACATTGAAACACTGTTGCAATTAAGAAAAAATATGAGTATGAGTTTTAACTTAACAACATAAAAGCATAGAGTAAGTTTGAGGGTGGAGAAGGTCATAAGCCAAATCTAAAGTATATACTCATACATAATTCAGATTAGATTTGAGATAAATTTTGAGAGCTATAGCTCTAACTAAAGCACTTTGTATATAAAATATTTTCACTAACCAAAATAAAGAATTTAGAAAAGTGCTTCCAACCAAACACGCAATCTCCCTTGTGTTTCTAGATTTTCTCTTCTTCATTCACAACAAGCTTTCCCTCGTTAAAATCACAAGCTAAAATGGGCACACCAAGTTGCTTCTGCAGTTTCTTCATCACAAACACTTCTGGCTCCTCACAAATACTCACCACAGTCCCCATCCTTCCGAGCCGACCCGTCCGGCCAGCTCGATGTGCGTAATGAATTGAATCTGTAGGCAGATCCAGATTGACTACAAGATCACATTCAGCAATGTCCAAACCCCTAGCTGATAATTCATTGGTCACTAAAACTCTTAATTCACCATTCTTGAAACTTTTCAAAGTAGTTGATCTTGCAAGTTTTCCCAGATCCCCATGTAGCTCTGCCGCATCCACCCCCCGAGCCTTTAACTTGAAGACAACGTCCCTTAGTTGCTTCGTGTGGTTCATGAAAACCATCACAAATTTGGCATCGAGTGCATGAATGCATCGTCTTAACATATCAACCTTATGTTGCAACCTTGATGTACAATAGTAGTGTTTTAAAGAGGGAGGTAGAGTATCAATGGCAGTCTGACTCTGCAAAGTTGAATTCGACGTTGATCCAGAAGAAGGCACTCTCAGATTAACCGGTCCTGAGGGAGGAATCGATTCAAGTGGGGCAACCTTGTTGGCCTTGACAAGAAGAGGGTCACACCCCCAGCTTTTAGCTGCCCTTACTACTGAGAAGGGCACCGTTGCAGACACCATGACTAACTGTCGCTGTGCCCTTCTTGCTTGAGTGTTTTCTGATCCCTTTGAATTGGCACCTGATCTTCTTCCAACATGTTCCAATATACGATGCATGTCTTCCCGAAAATTAAAGGAAAGTAGTTCGTCTACCTCATCTAAGATCAAGAAGCTACAACCATGTGTGTGAAGCTTTCCTGCTGCACTAATCTCTGCAATCCTTCCTGGTGTCCCAACAACAATGGAAGGTTTGTTTTTCTTTAAAGCTTCCTCCTGCCTTGATCGGTTTGCACCTCCAACAAGCTGCTGAACTACTTTCCGGTTTTCAGGTCCTAATATCTTCTCAACCTCTCGCACAATTTGCATTCCCAGCTCCCTTGATGGAGCTACAATAACTGCCTCTATCTCCTTTTTATTTCCTGGTTCATCATTGTAATTCAAAACTGTATTCTTAAACGGACCTATTTCTGAAAGGATGGGAAGAACATATGCCAATGTTTTCCCAGAACCCGTGTAAGATTGAATGACAACATCATGTTTTTTCAAAATGGTGGGAATTGATGCGGATTGAATGTCAGTAGGAACTGTGAATCCTTCACTCTCTAACCTCTCTATTAATGTATCTGCCAGACCAAGCTCAGAAAATGACTTGGCAGCAAATGGAGCCATCTGTAATTCTACCGAACTTCTCGCTCCAACGACCTTCTTTTCATTGTTCCGAACAATCTTTACTCTGCTTTTTAAGATATCCCGTGGAGAATCTAACTCGGTAACTTCATTCACTTTGCTCTTGTCTATCTTCTGAAACTCACTTTTGAATCCAAGGCTGGCAAGAGTAAGGGGTCCATGGTTCAGCTCAGCCTTGTTTAAACAGAACACACCACTGTGAAACAAAGTCGATCGACAAACTTGTGGTAACTTATGGAAGGGAAACGACTCTCCAGCAAACAGACATAACCTGCCTGGTACTAAAGCATTCATCTTTCCTAAAGTTTTCCCTAAAAATGATTACATAAGCTGTGGGAAATAACTCAACTCAGATAACCCAACAAGGACAAATGCTACCAAAGTTCTCTGAACAAGAATGACTTCCAATTCAAGTTGATGATTTTATACAAATCTGAAACAAGCAAAATGCCAAAATCAGCCAAGATAACAATGATGCTACAACGAAGTAATATTCAATTTTTATCAAAGATTAAGAACCACACGTCTAGCTTCCTTAATATATCGAATCAGTTGATCATGGACTGAAGATTTTAGTGAAACATGTATCATTAATTTTGTTTACAAAAAAAAAAAAAGAACCCAAACACAAGTTGCCATTTTCTCAAACATGCGGTAGGCAAAGCCGTGCGAGAATATCAAAACGCTCGCTACCCAGCTGAATTTATGCATATGCAAGAGTGGTTCCATCACAGAAAAACAATTAAAATGCGACAATGATTTTCTAAACATTAATGAAGAGCAACTCAACAATTTTCCCCAAGTACGAGCCATGTCAATTTTAATGGGGGAAAAGCCAAAGAAAAAGGGTAAGGTACGATAAAAAAAAAATTGGAGCATGGAAGGTATTTAACTTTGAAATTTGAAGAAAAAGAAGCTCAAGAAGGAGAATGGAAAAGAAATAAAGTGAGAAAAAAATATGAAGAAGAAGAAACTCCACTCACAAAACAGTCCAGACGAAGAATTCGGTGGAGGAAAAAGAAGAAGAAGATGTAGAGTCTGGCGATAGTTGCTGAATAGAATCTCGGCGAAGATCGACGGCGGCGGCGACCTCAGAAAGTCGGAAGAGAAGCGGATTTGGGCGACAGTAAAATTAGCCGGCGGAAGTGTGGGTGACTGAAATGCTATCTGAAGAAGAAAAAAAAAAGCGAAATAATAACCAAAATAACATTGATGAAAAAAATGGATAGACACAAATAGACTTATTAAATTCTATTTTAGATTTCTATCACTATAAAATTTTATCAGCTTTTATCGATGATATCAGTTTACTATCAAATTATAAGAAATATAGAAAATTTTGTTATAATTTTTAAATAGTTTAACCTAATTTTTTATATTTAAAAAGTGTTCACAGCAACAATAGTTTACTTAAATTATTTCAAATAACAAAACTTTCTAAATATTTATAAATATAATAAAATATAACTATTTATTAGAGATAAATATCTATCATAATAAATAATAGTCTATGTGATATTTTATTATATTTTATAAATATTTTGTTACATTTGAAGGTTTTTTTTAGAAAATAATAATAATAATAATAATTAATTTGAGGTGAATGATTTTTTTTAAAGCCTCACTTTTGGTACATCTAAAAAAAAAGTAGTTAACTTTAAACTTTAGTTTTAGTTTGAAATAATTTAGTTTTTAAATTTTTTAAAGTTGTAATAATTTTAATCTTGTAAAAAAAATTTATCAAATTTAATCGTTTATTTTTAATATATAATGAAAAAATTATAAACAAATTTGATCTTTAATTAGTTTATCAATTTATATGTGTAAGAAATATTATTAATTTTAAATAGTATATTTTTACAGTGGAAACTAAATAGTTACAAGTTGTAAAGCTCAAACACTAAATTGATATTTATTTTAAATTTATGACTAAATTAATAGATAAAAGGCAATGGTTTACTAACGACTTTCATCATATCCTGAGAATCCCCGATATTGTTGCACACAATCTTGCCACTGATGCTCTTACGAAAAAAAGTTTAGCATGAAAATCCTTCTCCTTAGGTCATCGAGACCACCGTTGAGGGTGTTTCCTTTCAATTCAGCTGTTTGTTTTTTGTTTAGCTTTTTTTACACTCAAAATGATAACAAAAAACCAAGCAAAATGTATTCATTCTAACACGTTAGAGTGCACTTTGTACATGTTTTAAAATGAAAATATTCATTTAAAATAAGATAGACTACTATATGTGTCTATCATGATACAAATACACACATATAGTAGTGGACTACCGTGGTCAAATAATCACTGAGGTAAAATGATGACAGTCGACGGATATCGATACTTTATTGACCTATCATATCATCCATAGTATACACATAAAATTTGATGTTTTTAATAATGACCCAACCAAACTCACAACCTAAACATAAAGTATTATTAGAATGTCTAGAAGAAAAGCTTTGTGTATTCATCTGCTTCTTGTTTCATCTCCTCAAACCCTCTGTCCTTCCTCTCCTCATCCAAATCAATATGTTGCTTTGACAGTTCTCTATCATTTTCATTCATCTATACACAATCCAACAAGATTGTAAGTACTGTTTCTCTAGTTTTAATACATCCATACCTGAATTATCATGTAACAGGTTGTACCGCATCATAGATATCATCATTTCTCTCGAAGTCGCAGGCTTTCCTCGGGATAACATGGATATGAACATGTGGTACAGTTTGTCCTGCTTCTGGCCCATCCTAACATCCAAATACAAATTCGATTAAGCCATAACAGTAGTACAGAAACAGAAAGTTTTCTCATGATTTCGTAATCTAATAACTTCGTTTTGTTTCCTAAGATAGCTTTAACGTTTTATCGAAATAAGTAGCAGTCACGATACTCATGTTGATATATCGAAAACCCAATAACAAGAAGGAAGAAACGAGAACGAAAAATTGTTTACTTGAATATTGAGAGTGAGGGAGGACGCCTTGTGAAATAGCTCCAATTTAGCACCAATTAGTTGAGCTGTGAGCCATAGATCGCATACCTCTTCACCACTTAGATCCACAAAGCGCTTAACCATCCGCTTTGGAATCACTAATACGTGTTTATATTTGTTAAAGTTAAAACCACTTTTCAATTTTAGTTTATATATTTTTTTATTTTAGTATATGTAGTTTCAATTTTAGTTCAAAAATATCAATTTTATGTTTCATTAACTTCTTATTTTGCTTTCGAAAGTTCGAGAAAATTTGTATTTCACTTAAAAAAAACTAGAAATTCCATCTCAATCTTATTTTTAATTTCCCCCACTAAAAGGATGGCTAATAAAGAGAGAAAAAGGATATGACCTGCAAAGAAACAGTAATTTATAGTTTAGAGTATTTATGAATGTGACAATATATTATATTATTGTAGACTAAAAAGAATAGAAATTCAATAAATTTGCTTACCCAATATCTAATAAAGAAAAATTATTGTAAATATAAAGTATTTACAAAATATAGCAAAATTTTAGATTCTGTAAATGACAGATACTGATAGAAGTGTGTGTCAGTGTCTATCATTGATAAAATCTAAAATTTAGATATATTTTGTAATTTTTTTTATTCATTTTGCTAAATCTGAATGTCTAATTATAGAAATATTAAACATACCAGGA
Source organism: Cucumis cinereus (assembly GCA_037974625.1). Lineage (NCBI taxonomy): Eukaryota > Viridiplantae > Streptophyta > Magnoliopsida > Cucurbitales > Cucurbitaceae > Cucumis > Cucumis cinereus. Next base: position 20,808,836 of record JBBPDJ010000020.1, read on the forward strand.
CGAACGGGACGGAGGTTGACTATTGCATATGAAAGATCGGTGGTGTAAAATATCAAATTTTCATGTATCTTGTGAGGCCCAAACGCATAGTACTCCGAAATTGAAGTCATCCTTTTTTTTTTTATGTCTTTTAATTGTTGGAATTCTATTTTAATCTCTGCACTTTATACAAAAATATGGTTATATCCACGAACTCACTAATTTCAACAATAATATAATAATAAAACAAGATCGACACAAAACTAAATTAAATTTAAAATATTAGGATATATAGCAAAAAAAATTTAAAAATTACAAATATAACAAAATCTGTCAAAGTGATAAACAATGTTACAAAAATTGATCTATTTGCTATATTTGTAATTTTTAAAAATTATTGATATATACTTAGTTACTATTTCTAAAATTGCTACCCATTATAACTACGTGAGGGTTAAACCTTTAGCAAACAAAACAAGAAAGCTCAATCGAATAAAAACCCAATATTCAATCCAACCAAAAAGAGAAAAAAGAAGGGAAAAAAAAAAAAAGAAAACCATGAAAGTTGAAAATTGTTGAAACTTAATTAAGTGAGCAAAATGAATTGATTGATGTAATTTGAGAAGTAATCAAAATTAAAAGGTGTAAAATGGTCCATTAATTAAAATCCTCAAAGGAAATTGAATTGGAACACAAAAATTCTCCACCATAATTGGTTGCATAATACAAAATTGAACTTAAAAATAAATAAAAAGCAATAAAAAGGTAAAATTACCTTTTGGCCTTCATCAAACTCAAGATTCAATATGGAAATATCACAACAAAATGGCCATAGACAAAGGAGAATGAAAGGAACAAGAAGACCATATATATATATATATATAAAGGTCCAAGTGGGTGGAGAAATTATATTATTCATAAAAGTATACAAACAAGGTCCATTGGATTAGCTCATCGATTTGATGTCTATGGATCACATTTTTTAGATAATCGTAGGTGGACCCAATTTTAGGTTTATTTTCGCTACTACGAAAACAGGTTTACATGACTCTAAAAAAAAGTCGTTACTACTTTTTGTGACTTTTTTTTTAGTGGGTTTAGGGTTTAGAGTTTAGTAATTACTTTTTATAGATGACTCGTGAAAAAATGTCATAATTATTTTAGTCATGTAATCAATATCAAGATGACTAAGTATTTATTAAAAGAACGGTAGATTAGTTGGACTCTGACGGTAAGATCTTCAGACGAGCATATTATTAACCTTAATTATATTAGGTCAATTGTACAATTAACCCCAAAATTTGTCTTTTGAATAAGTGTTTGGATTAGGTTGTAGACATCTAAACTAATTTGGTAAAACAATTGCGTAATTAAAGTATAGAGTTTTTGAGCAAAGTGACCATTTTAGGTCAAAATCTTTTAGTAATATTTTTAAAATATGGGTTTTTAGTGGAAGTTGTCAGCATAATGACAAAAACTTTTTGAACTATAGGCAGTGGTTGAAAGATATTTAATTAAAAACAAAAAACAAAAAACAAAAAGTTATTTAATTGTTCCACTAAAAAAAGAAAATTTGGGATAGTCTTTTAAAATTAATTAATAATTAGGTATACTGTAATATTTTTAAAAAATTTAAATATAATTCTAGATTTCTATTAACAATATAATTTACGATATTTGTAAATTCTTCTTTAACATTGTATTATATTTACAACTATAAAAAAATAAATAATAAATAAAAGGATAATTATAATAGATAACAATTTTAAAGATAATAATCTAGTGTATAACTATATTTAAAAGATAAATGCAAATATAGCAAATTATCAATGATAGACCACCAATAATATGGTCCATCGTTACCACTTATAGACCATGAGAGACTATCAACGATAGAAGTCTATCGCTAATAGACTTTGCTATATTTATAATTTTCTTAAAAAAATTTGCTACGTATGGTTTAAAAGAGTATTGAGGAGGTATGAGGTGTAAAAGGGGTGTACAAAATTGACATTTTGGATTAGTGGTGTTTCAACACCAAAAACAAATCTTCATCATAACACAAAATGGAAGAAGATTTCACATTATAACAAAAGGATACAATATAGGTTGTAGTTATGGATGGGTTTCATTTTCTTTCCCCCCCTTCTATGACTGTACTATCAAGGACAGAACAGAACAGAACAAAAAAAATTATAAGACTATGATTGATGCTTTGTGAAGATTATAGACTTGTATTTTGTTTGTGCAACCACCACATTTTGCAGCTCCTTCGGTTTCGGTTTCGACATCTTTACTCGACAGTTTTCCTTTGTTTGGATCTAACAGATAGGTCTAAATTATATATATAGCCATGAAACTCTCACAAAAATGACGCTCAATCCACGCATTGAAATGACTTGCTACTTCTGTTTATCTTCATTTCTCCATTATCTGAACATGGAAGCCGTCGGGAAACTGTAGGCCAGGAGTTCGAACGATGTTGCCCCCTTTGATTGCTTTGAACCTGACAATCCAAAATGTACAAGCATTAGTTCCCTGCCTCAGACCAAGAAGAAAAGTAGCTGCTTGTCTTAGATTCAAAGCATTGTGTTAAGTATATCCTTCCAATTTTATTGGATGTCAACCAAGGGTTCAAAATTTGTATTACGAAAACTAAGATTTTGATATATAAAATGTTCGTCCTTGTGAAAAATCTTCGTTTCCTCACCCTCTCTCTCTTGGCACTTACCTGTACTTTGTAACCAAGCAATGGAGAAACACAGCCATTTGCACTTTGGTAAAATCTGTACCAACACAGAACCTCATGCCACCACCAAAAGCCATGAAATGTTTAGAGGCTCCGTTCAATTCAGATTTCTGGCAAAAAAAAAAAAAAAAATCAATATTGTGATCCCAAATATTAAATGTACAAGTACTCACAAGAGTAACTAGCTCAGACAACAAAAAAACAGAACTAAAGGTGTAGCCTCGGCATACCTCCCACCGCCACGGGTTAAAAGCAAGGGGATCGACATACTTTTCTGGATTTAAGTGCACGGCTGGAGGGCAGACCATCACAGCCCAACCAGATGGAATGGTATATCCTGCGCCAACAAAAGTGCATATATTTTTAGGGCCTATTTGGATTGAATAGAAGGAAAAGTGATTTTTTTTATTAGAAAAAAATATATATTTAAACTCTTTTGATAAATAATGTTTAAAATTAATTTGAAAGTATTTCAAAAGCTATTTTGAGTGATTACCAAACACTTTAGCTTCTCGTTTTCAAAAGGACTTAGTTTCAAAATGATACATCAAACACTCCCTAAGTCAGCATGAGGGATGGTCTTTTGTAGAAAAAACCTAATAGCTCAGGTACGACTTCATACCTTTAAACTGGGTCTCTTTCAGTGCTTTTCGAAAAATTCCTGGAACTATATTTGCCAGTCTCACAGTTTCATTGATAAACTGAAATTTGAAGAGGTTTTGTTTGTGAGAAACATAGAGGCATAAAAGAGATAAATAGTGAACATATGAATAATTCAAGTAACCTGAAATGTGAATGTCATGGATTTGTATTCCCCCCATGTAAGCCCAGAATCTGAATTTTCCCTTCTCTTCAATATTCCCTCGTGTTCAGCCTGATAAAGATGCAGATACTAGTCAGAGCAGGGCGGATTTTAACAAGGTTCTGGAAAGCAGGTAGATTTTATTATGAAAATAGAAACAAAACAAGAGAAAATGAAAAGAATATTGAACGGACCGTCAACTCCTCAAGCACATGAGGATTGTTGAGGAGAAATTTGATGGCTGCTGTAATAGCAAGTGACGTAGTTTCAAAGCTTGCAAAAAGTAGTACGAACATGAGGTCCAAAGCAATTTCCTCAGTAAGAAGAGTTCCGTCTTTCTCCAATTCTAAGAGAACAAAATCGAAAAAATCTATTTGTTGTTTCCTTGGATTTGCTCGCCTTTCTTGTAACATGTTCTTCAGCATCCTCATTGCTTTTTTCCTGCCCTGTTAAGCCATTTCCAAGTAAGAGATCAATTTTAAAAGAGATTAATTCAAAAACAGATCATTTTCAGTTGTAACCTGTGAAAGTTTTATGTTAGTAGCAGGTTTGGAGGAAACAAATTGAAGCGATATTGATATCAAAACACAACAAATGTCAGAAAAATGATACACATAAATAAATAAACATATAATATATTATAAGAAGCAACGACATTTTCAAAGATAACAGAAAGATTTATTCAAACTAAAAATTAGATATCAATTCTGTTTTTAAGAAAAATAAGCTTCTAAACAAACAAATAGGTATAATGTAAACTACATGTTCATTAAAATAGCCATATTCCAGGGAAGAAAAAATGGCAGTTTTAAAATTTTGCTTTTGATACCAAATTTTACATATCAGAAATATATCATGAAACAAAAAAATTATTACTAAACAAGCTAACTTTCGAACTGAAAACAGAATCGCTTTTGAACAGAGTCTAAAAAGAACTCCAAAGTTCATCTTGCAGTTTAAATTAAATTTTGGCTATTGAAGCTTTCCATATTTAAAAAATATAGTATGAAAGAACAAAATAATTAATTAACAAAGTTAATTTAGAATTGAGAACAGAAATGTTATCGAACGAGTTTAAAACAGAACTCCAAAGTTCAGCTTGCAGGTTTAAATTAAATTTTTGGCTATTGAAGCTATCCATAAGAGCACCGAAATTTCTATGGCATAAATGAATTTAGAGGGTGCACGTCATTAGAATTACTGCAGCAAATTTGAATTACCTGTAAGCATTTGTTATAAGCAGTTCCCGGAACATTTAGAGGGAAGGAGATTAAACCCTGTATGAATGCAACAAAGTTGTCTCTCAAATTCTCGGAAGAATTTTCTGAATCATAACTAATCAGCTTCTTTGCAGTCAGATCAAAAATCATCTGTATGGACAAAAAACATATGTATCAGATATGGAAAATGAACAGAATATCTAAATATCCCATAGTTCACAAGAATGTCTTAGTATGTAATTACACTTGCAGTCTTATCCTTCAATTCAACTGGGTTATCCGATGACCATTGTCTCAATCTTCTGGTTGCTACAGCCTCAACTTCAGGTATCATCTTTCTCAGACTTTCAGGGCCAAAAAGATGAAGAACCATATTCTTTAGATATTTATACATGAATCCGTGCAACGAACCGACATTTTGTCTTCCAAATATCTCTGTGAAGGTATCAGGATACCAGCTCTGGAACAATTGTCCCTCTTGTTGAAAGATAAAGTAATTTAAGTCGGGGTCTGTTGAGACAATCAATGGTCTTCCCACCAAACTTGTTCGGAATATAGGTCCATACCTGAAACAATAAAGTGCTTTCCATCAAAACTTAGAAGAAAGAGAAAAGAAACGTGAAGGAACATTACAAACTCTCAGTAAGTACCTATCCATTCTTTTTCTAATGAAAGGAGGAATATCAGAAGAGGTATTGGGAGCAAAGAACTGCAGGGTTTCACCAAGTAAGGGCAAACCCATTGAACCTGGTGGAAGTTTTCCATTACATTTAGGATTTCTCCAACTATAAACCCAGTGTGTAAAACTTAAAACAACAATAGCTCCAATCAAAAGAAGCCACATTTTGGTTATAAATAGGAACAGAGAAGTTCCAAAGAAGGAATATATATATGATTGGTGCACACTGAAATGGAAATATTGTCAGAATGAGAAGAGGGTAAGTAGTGCTTGGATGTGGGGAAGAGAATAATCAGAAAGCAGAAGAAAATGCTGGCATGTATCTCCCTTTGAGTAACATCTTAGTGAGATCTTATCATCTTATATAGGCTTATTGGACATTACAACTAGTTAAGATACTAATTTAATTCTTGTCCTCTTTCTCCTCTCTCTCTCTGGACCTATTATTTAATAGAGATTTGAATTCTAAAATATGGTTTACAGGTAGTTAGAGATTGAATAAAATAAGGGTTTAGTGTTCTGTCTAAAGACCACAACTCCCTATCATTTGTCAACCCCATATTTTAGATCTCGTGTGAAACTTACAGGATGCTTCCCCCACTCTCCTCTTACCCTTTGTAAGATTAATAACTCATCTTAAGCCTCCATTTTCAAACCAAAAAAAGAAGAAGCACGAGGCAGAATAATGGCTTATTTTAAGGAGGTTTTGCGTAAACAGAAGGGGCTTTCTTTATAGATACTTCCTTTTTCTTTTTTCTTTTTTTAATTAAAAGGGTTTGTTTCTCTGTAAAGTTCCAAGGTATCTGTAACACTAAATCACCAATGGAAAACCAATCTTTCTCTAGATCATTAAAGGGCCAAAAAGAACATCAGATATTTCTTTCCAATAGTTTTCACACCAAACCCAGAAAAAATATTCCTCAATATCTATGTTAAATACCACAGTATCTAAACCTCCAGGATTTGATCACCATAAACAAAACCAACATGGTGTTATTTTACAAAAAAAAAATTGTCCCATTTTCTCATCCTAGATCTTCCCTTTTAGCTGTAACCACCACCCAATATTCCCCATATCAGACTCAATCTTGTTGCTTACATCAATTAAAGATATGGATTAAGAGCATTTGAACAGTAAATAAGAAGTAATAGACTGTACACACCAAGTGTTTGTAAAAATGTTTCTTCCAAATTTGCATAGGTAAAGTAGGTAAAAGGTAGAGAAACTGATTAAACCCACCTTCTTCCAGACATGGAGCTCCGTCCCAGAAAGCCATTGAGCCACAAACTTCAACTCCATTATCAATGCTACAAAGTTAGATTGATAGGTCACTGTGCGGCTTGCGAACACAATAATTGAGAGTTTTTAGCCCTCTTAATCCGATAATGTGCCTCAGAAACAGGGGTTCGTTGAAGAATTGCACTGTATGTATGGAAACTGCAAAGCTCAGGGCTCGATTGTTTCATATAAGCTCTTCCTTTATTCAAACTTTTTTGTTTCTCTATTGAAATTTGTTTTTAGTTTTTGAAACATATTTCTTTGTAATGTTAACCATTTGGAGGTGTGTTTTTTGTTTTTGAAAAATGGGTTTTTTTTTTTTTCCTCTAGTTTTCTTTACATTTTTTATCTTTGTTAGGAAAATATTGGTCAAATTTTTAAAAATAAATTGAAAAATAAGGTGAATCTAAGTAGATAACTACAAGTCAAAATACGATGTCAATGACAAAACATTAGACAAAATAACCAAATAAAAAAAGACGTTAGAGGTAACTTATAGGTGTCGTTTGGGACAAAAAGTTAGTTATTATAGTTCTAGTTATTATAATAGTTAGAGTTATAATAGTATGAGTTAGTTGTTTTAGTTTATATTATATTAGTATGTGTTTGAAATATAAATTATACTATTTTTAGTTTGAGAATTAATTAATAAACATTGTAGCAAATAATTAAAAAATGAAGAAGGTAAAATAGTAAAAAATGTAACAAATAGCAAATTTTATAGCAATTAGCAAATGAGAGTTTTGAAAGAACGTTAACGGTAGCTAATTGAGCGGTATCCCACAAAGATCTCAACCTTGTCTCGAACAAGGGCTAGTTTGGAAACAAACCTAGAAAGTTATGCCTACAGACAAGAAGATGGATCTTGAGCTGGCCAAAAATTCAATCGTACCTGGCTTTGTAAAGCACTCTGAGTAGCCTCTTCCCGGCCTGTTAGGGATCTAGTTTCTTGTCTGTCTCTCCTTGTGGATTTTCGGAGATCCACATTTTGAGCGTTCGCTACTTTCTTTCAATTGCTGGGGGGTGCACCCAAACAATGCATTGAAAAATAACTTCCTCCTTGCTGTTGCCAAAATGAAAAAGAAAATACGTTATCGCTTATTATAGGAATCAAGTGCATACTCTTATTTAGAGCGTTCCGAAATCTAATAAGGATGATTAAATAAGATAACCAAAAAGGCAACAAAACTGTTGAAGGCGAAGATCCTCGCACAACAAGCAAAAATAGAAAGATCCCACAACAAATTTGCACCAAAAAGAGAAGTATAATCTCTAAACAATTAGCAACTCTAAAGAGCCAAGAGACCGTTGACAAAAGTAATAACAAAAGTCACAACACAAGAGCAAAAGAAAGAAAAGTCAGTCAACACAACTACAATAACATAAATAAGTACATTTTTTATTAAAAAATGACTAAATTTAAATGTATAGGTACAAAATATGCAAATCACATGAAAGAAATTAGGAAGAAACAAACACAAATTTCAAAAACGAAAAACTAAGAAATCATTATCAAATGGGATAAAAATTACAAGTTTACACTAGTAAATGTCTATTTGGTTTTCATGGTGCTACAATGTATCTCCGACACTAATTTATTAGAACCGCAGATGAACACATCATAATTTATTAGAACTTTCAACACAAGCGATTGCCTGCACTAAAATAACCGAAGTAGTCAAACTCTATGTCTCCTTGAGTAGTCCTATAGGAGGAGCCACTCCCACAAGAGCAAAGGGTAATAAAAAATAAATGGTCTCGAGACTTAGCCTCTTTATTACAAATAACACAAGAACTACGAATAAAGAACAAAAACAACATATATTGATTATTATAACTGGAGTTATTATATTGGATAACAACTCTAGGGATAATAATTAAATGTATACCAACATTTTTAAAGAATTACAAATATAGTAAAATCTATCCGCGATAAAGATATATGTCTACTAGTGATATGGTTTATCACTCAGAACTTAGTTTAAATTTTGTTATATCTATAAATTCTTTAGTATTGTGTTTTATCTACAAATATTTTGAGTCTGGTTGTTGATATATTTGGAATTGTCGGTTATAATTAACTATGAGTTAATTATTAACAACGAGATATTTCTTTTATAAAAAATCCGAATTATTACATTTATAAATAATAATTTTAGCTTTACCTAAAAGATTAATTCGAATTTTAGCCGTTACTTAAGGATTTATAACTTATGAATTTCAACAAAATTAGAATCTCTCCTATCATCTTCCTTCAGAGAAACTTCATTTATGATGTAATGGTATAAACTATTCATCCCATAGGGACAAACTTATAGTTTTTAAACAATTTAAAAATCAAAATTTGGACCAACTTCTATTATTATTATTATTATTATTATTATTATTAATTTTAGATTTAAACCAAAAGTAGAGGTTAAGAAAAAGAATATTTTGAAATAAATGGAGAAAGTTATGGCAGGTCTTGAGAACTTCTTGTGTCGAGTTATAACGAATTCAAATCTCTATCACACGATCTTCCTTACTATGTGACTAAGGCATGTAAGAATAACGTCTTGAAATAAATCGATAACGATGGAAAAATAGAAACCTTAACGAAAATATTTCTTTAATTTTTCTGGGTGGAGAGATGTGGTGAAATGTGCATTTGGCTCAACCTAAGTATCTATTTGTAGAGACTTAGGGCAGAATCTTTGTCAAAATTAAATAATATATTAAAATATGTATTATTAATATCTCATAAAAAATCTCCTACAATATAATGTATGCATATTTTCCTTTTAAGTATTTAATGTATCAAATACAAGAAATATATTTTTCTCTTTTATATTTAATATATGAAAATTTCAAATCTAATTTATTCCCTTTATATTAAATAGGAAAATACTTGGGTGCATCCCGGAAGCACCCATCTAGATATAGTTTGTCTAAAGGACATTTTAATTCAATTCATATAAATATTATTGGTTTAACTATTATTTTAGTCCCTATACTTTGAAGTTTATTCAATTTTAGTTCATGTGCTTTCAATCGTCCAACTTTAGTCCATGTACTATCAAACAAATCTTAAATATAGTCCACAATGAGTTATTGTTGAGCTATTAAAAAACTTTTTTTTTCTATTACATTTCTACTATAGATTTTTTAGAATATATTCACGTATTCTATTTTATTACATGAAAATTTTAATTATTAATTAATTAATTTTCGTCAAAATTAATTTTGAGAAACTAAATTTAAGATTTATTGAATGTATGAAGATTGAAATTGGATAATTGAAAGTATATAGACTAAAATTGAACAAACTTCAAAAAATGAGGACCAAAATGGTATTTAACAAAACTTTTTTTAATACCAAGAGCTCCTCCTCGAAAAACACTAATCAACCATTCGTAAACTACTTTTGAATGATAATCTACCATCATTTTTTTAATTATATATATCTAAGCAAGGTTCGAAAAATCAATGTGTTAGATGGAAATATCTAGATCCCAATTTTATAGGAATATCTGTATTGATGAAAATTTTGATAAAAAATTATGACGATTGATGGAAATTGTTATAAATAGTTATGAAACTTTCATTATGCAGGCTCAATTAAACTACATTGACCATTTCTAGTCACACTTTCTATAAAATAGGACAACATTTAGATGTTTATTGTAACTGCATGTGTAAATGTTGATGCGAGAGCAGGATTAAAAAAGAAATGAAAATATGGTTATAAAATAATATAAAGTTTTGAAATATTTTGAGGTGAAATGATGCGAAAATTATAAAAATTTTGGATGATAAAAGAATTCAGATCAATTTAATTTTGAGATAAAATTATTTGAAAATTTAATGAAAAAAGTTTGAATGAGATTAAAAATAAATATAGGTCTTTTTATGGATGTTTTTTTCAAATTCAAACGGATGGATAATAACATAACTTAAAAAATAAAAAATAAAAAATAAAAACTTAAACCCAAACTGAAGTAGCATCTACTCGAAATATTTAAGGTTTAGGGTTTAGGGTTTATAGTTTGTAGATTATAATAGTATGTGTTTGAGTTGCATATTACTTTAGTGTGGATAGAAAATAATAAACACATAATAAATAGGAAAAGTGAGGATGAGTAGAAAATAGTAAACACGATAACAAATAGTAAACATTATAACAACGAAGTATTTGAAATAGTAATACTTTAGTTAATTGGAGATCGTAATGATTGAAAGTGTCAACTATTATAATTAGAGCCTCAACATAGAGTGTACTACGTTTAGTCACTTTACCAACTTGAAGTTGGGGCCCAAACCCTAAATTTTTTTTTTTTGGTCATTTCTTTACGATGGTTTTTATTTTGCCAAATGAAATATTTGAATTCTTAATCAACTTTTAAAACAAATCAAGTCTTGAAAACTATTTTTATTTTATTTTTTTAATATTAAAAACTTGATTTGATTTTGAAAATATTTGTAGCGGATAGATACGAAGAAACAAATAAACTAATATGTGAAAATAGGTTTCATAAGGCTAGTTTTAAAAAAAATAAAATAAAAATTCAAATAGTTATCAAAAGCGTAACTTAAATAATTGTTTTTCTTAAAACTAAAAACAAATTATAGAAAATGAAAAACTGTGAATCCTACAAAACCATTGTTAAATCATTAATCAATCTAAAAGCTTCAGATGATGAGTTACGATAAATTTACGGTTTTGTGTTGAATTAATTTTTTTATTTGAATTGATCATTAGCTGACTTGATAGAATTTTCACGTCAACAAAACATAGTCAATATCGGTTAACTATCACACGACTAATCTTTTAAATCTCAACTCAACTTTAGAACCGCTAAAATTAGTTTCAAATTCAAACTTGAGGAAATGCAAGTCTATAGGTGGAAAATGCTCGCAGTTAAACTTAAGGTTATACGGATCGAGTTTTTAAGAGTTTACATAAGTGTTTTTAAGTGAAAAAAAAAATTGTTTATAGACATTTAAAAAGTCAATCCAAACGAAAAAAAAAAAACTACAAAAAAATAATGAAAAACTAGAAATGTTGGTTGAACAAACCTTGAAATGCACATGGGATGAGAATTGTAGAACCCTTTGACCACTAACATCATGTAGCTTAGGCATACAATTATGTTAGGTAATTTCACATGTTCATTCCCTATCTTCTTTTCTTGGAGTAATAATTGAGAGAGAAAATTTTATGATTAACAACTACCCCTTTTACTACAAGTGTACAACCCATTAGTTTAGGGTTTTGGATTAACTTAATAAAAAGAAAAATATATAATATATTGGAGTATTTTTAAATACAACAAAGTGAATCAAAATATAACAAAATATTACAGTTTATCTACGACGGATCACGATAAACCAAGATAGACTATCATCTGTGTCAATCAATCAGTTTGGTCTTTCGTGTTTTATCGCAGATATATTGTGATATTTTATTATACTTGTAAATATTTTCATAAGTTTTGTCATTTAAAATAATTCTCTTGTGTTAAACTTGCACGAAGTATTTTGAAGAAAGTAGAGGACCAAAATATGATTTAAATAAAAAAATTGTAAGTTAAAAGATTCATTTTGATTTTTTTAGTTTTCTCCATACTTAATTTTAGTCCTTTACATTTAATAAAACTTAAAGTTAGTAAATGCAATTAATTTCTTGTCAATTTTTTTTTAAAAAAACAATATCGTCTCTACAAACATCATTATTTAAAATTATCGAAATAAATGTTATACAATATATTTTCTTTATGTGAAAGTTAATATTATTATTAACTAACCAAATTCGATAAAATTTTAAGGTTATACGAACACGGATAATAAGGTAATAAACCTCTTAAATTGTTGGTGCACTCAAACAATAAGTGAGTTTTCTTTTATCCACCCATCGGTTGTCAAACACCCCCTCAGTGTTTTTAAGAGGTCACAATGACAATTCTTACTTTGAGTTTTGTACAAAGTGGTCATTTTTTTTCAGGTTTAAAATCATATTTTGGTCAATAAACTTTGTATTTTGTTCTATTTTAGCTTTTGAAATTTTAAAAACGTCTGTTTTAGTTCATGAACTTTTAAAAATGGATTATTTTGGTAATTGGCGTTAAAATTTCATTAACTCTTTTAGCTGAATACGGAATGATGATGTGACTTTCAATATTTGAATGACTAAACTCTAGGTTCTTCATATTAATTAAATTAATAAATAACCAAAAAATCTCGCTTATTTATTTTATAAATATTTTATGCCCACACAAAAATATAAGCAACACATTTGAATCAAATAAACAAAAAAAAAAAAACTAATTTTATTCTCTTTTTTTCTCCAAAACTCAACTCTCTCACATCCCGTCCCTAGTTGCCACACCCTTTATTTTTATTTTCTATTCTTTTAAAATTTGGAATGTTGAAGCAAATCATAAGAATTTTGAGTAGAATAAAAAAATAAAATAAATAAAACTTGCATATTGGTGTTAACATCTATGACAAAGTGAAATAAAAAAAAAAAATTAAGGTTGTCTCATTTTTGTCCCTAAACTTTAAAAAAAACTTACTTTGGTCACTGTCATTAGAATTTTGTTAACTCGAACGATGACGTAACTTCTATATTTGGATGATTATGCTTTAGATTCATCATATTAATTAAATTGATAACCAAAAAAAATTCTTGCTAATTTGTTCTAGAAATCTTTTATGCCAACAGAGAAACATAATCAACACTCTCAAATCAAATAACCAAAATAAAAACTAATTTTATTCTTCTCCAAAACTTAAATCTTCCACATCCACTCCCCGACTCTCCACCCCTTATTTATTAATTTATTTTTTAAATTGAAATCTTGAAGCAAATCAGATGAACGACATTGAGTAGAATAAAAAAATAAAATAGAACTGAATATTAGTGTTAACATCCATGTCAAGATAAATTAAACTAGAAAAATAAAAATAAGTACAACACTTGTATAAAATAAAACCTTACAATTTGCAGATAAATATTTTTATAATGAATCACAAAACTCCCAAAAAAAATGAGAAAGAATTGGGAGGAAGAGAAAAAAAAAAGTACCTCAATGAATCACAAAATATCCCAAACCAAGGCACTAAAAAATTTGTATGTGAATGAATTGCATCTAGCATATGAGTTAAGAAAGTGAAATAGAATAATAATGCCCAACATGGTGGCTATCAAAATCTAGAAGACAATGACTTTTTTTAGTTATCCGATAAAACATTAATTTATCATCTAGTCTTTAATTAAAAATTAAAAACCTAGATTATTAAGAGTAATTATTTTATTTGATAGCCTAGTTATCTAAATATAAAAGTCACCTCACCATTTTCGTTAGAGAGTTAACAGAATTTTAACGACATGGACCAAAATATTATCTTTTTAAAAGTTCAAGGACTAAAACAAACATTTTCAAAACTTTAGGGACCAAAATAGAACAAGATACAAAATTTAAGGACCAAAATAGGGTTTAAACCTAAAATTAAAAACAACCAATATAGAAAATAAACTCTACAAAATTGTAAATAAGTATTTTCACAATTAATCAATTGAATTAATATGATGAATCTAGAGTCCAGTAATCGAAATATAAAAGTCACATCATCATTTCGTTAAAGAGTTAATGAAATTCTAATGACAATGGCCCAAAGAAGCTCTTTTTAAAAGTTCAGGGACTAAAAAAAACGTTTTAAAAGGTTATGAACCAAAATAGAACAAGATACAAAGTTTAGAGACCAAAATAGAATTTAAACTTTTTTTTTTAATAATCCACACAAATAAAGTTGTGTTTGCTATAAGCACAAGCTCTCTCTCATTCTAGAGCACACTTTTTTATTTTAAAAATAAATTAAAATAAGAGAAGAAATATTATTATTTTCTTAACTACTATATTATGAAGTATAAATAATAATAAATAAAGTTCTTTATTTTATGTGGTCTTTTTCCATTTTTTAAAATTTTGAAACATGTTTTTTTAAGCCTCATAATTAACCATATTTTGAACAAGTCCAAAAGAATCATCCTCCAAATCTTTAGCTCCTTGTTGTCATTTTATTTTATGTCTATTTTAATCATAATTGTATTTTTTTGTTATTTATTTTTCATTAAAAAGATATGATTTGTTCTCCAAACTACTTTTTGAGACCGTTTTAGAAAAACTAATACAATTCGGATACAAAAATGAAAAAAAAAAAATTTTTAAAAAAAATTAAAAATTGACTTAAAGTTTCAAAATATTTAAAATATTCCTTAGGTTATGTCGTCCCTAGCTCGTTGACCAGTCAATGAGACTTCTATATTTGGTCATTTGAAATGTCATACAACATTATTCCAGGCATTCCAACAACAAAACTTAACTATGACATCCATTTACCATTAGAGGAAAGAGAAAAAGGCATGATTAAGAGTTATTAACTATTTAGTCGTTATACCTAAATCAAATGTTTTAGCCCGACGTATTAGGCCCCGTTTTGTAACGATATGGTTTTTAGTTTTTGTTTTTAAAAATTAAACCTATTAGACATTACTTCCACCTCCAAATTTCTTCTTTTGTTATCTACTCTTACCAATGGTTTAAAAAACAATCTAAAATTTGAAAACTAAAAAAAGGCAGCTTTTAAAAATTTGTTTTTTGTTTTTAAATTTGGCAAAAAATTCAACCATTGTACCTAAAAAGATGCAGTTCAAAGTAAGAAGTAAGGAGAAAATAGACTTAATTTTCAAAATTCAAAAACAAAAAACAAAATGGCTACGAATATGAGGCCTTAACACTTTGTATTATATTTTTGAAAATTAAGCTTTTAAAAATTGCTTTTAAGTAGATTTCCTTATTTTGTTTTCTAGTCTTCACAAGTGGTTTTAAAATCCAAGTCAATGTTTTGAAAACTTAAAAAAAAAAAGTTAAATAAAATAAAATTTTAATTTTGTTTTAAAATTTGATTAAGAATTCAAATGATTTTTTAAGAAAGATTTTGTACAGAAACTGTGAGAAAACAAACATAATTTGAAAAAACTAAAAAACAAATCCTCGTTTGATAACCATTTTATTTTTTTGGTTTTAAAAGAAAAAAAAATCAAATATCTATATATATATATAGAACACTAAACACTAAACGAGTTTAGTATAACTTCTAGAATTATTTTAAATAAATAAATAAAATTTATTTTTTTGTCCTTTCTTTCTTTAAAAAATTATTAATAAATAAAAAAAACATTTATAAGAGTTTTAGCTTTGGTCAAGTGTTTTGTATCCATGTAGTAGACTTATATTTGTATCTACAAGGGCAATATTACTGTGTCTTATTGATAAAATCTAAAATTTTGCTATAATTTTTAAATATTTTGATTCATTTTACTATATTTGTAAACGTTCATTTATTATAACTTTTCTACCCAAAAAAATTAAATTATCGTAAGCAGAAGTTAGAATTGTTTTTTTCTCACTCTAACTTAATTTGCTATAGAGCACCTATATAACTTGACAACATTTAAGTTTTTTTTTTTATTATTTTGCTATAATTTATAATGATACAAATGATTTAACGATATGATCGATTTATAGAATTTAATAAAATTATTGAGACTAAATTAAAATACATTGAAACTATAAAAACGACATTTCAATAAAAAAAATATTTTTTTTATCCCTAGAATTTAAGTTTAGTTTTCATTTAATCCCAACGTTTTAAAGTGTTATAGTTTAGTCCTTAAAATTTTGAGTTTGATTTTAAGTTAGTACGTTGGTTTCAAAGTTTTAAAATTGTATCCTTAAAGTTTGAATTTTGTTTCAACTTGATCCCTAGGTTTCAAGATTTATACTTTTAATCACATTAGTGTTAATATATAATGATAATTAATTTAAAAGAATTAGAATTACTTAAGTTTCAAAATTTCTTCCATATTAAAATTAATTTTAAAAATTTTACTTCACAGTTATTTTAAATTAATTATTAGTAAAAAATTGAGGTTAAAAGTGTAAATTTTGAAATCTATAGACCAAATTAAAACAACTCAAAATTTAAAAACTAAAAGTGAAACATTTTGAAACGTAGAACTAAATTATTGAAATCAAAATCAAAATTTAAATATTAAAAGTAAACTGTACCATTTAGAACCTAAATACTAAATATAAATAAACCCAAAATTTAGGACAAATGATCGAGTCGATTCCATAATTATAAGTTATGTATATTTTTCTTTTGCATTTAGAAAACATAAAAAGAAAATAATTTTAATAGTTATTTTTAAATATAATAAAATAAATCAAAATATTTATAAATATATCAAAATATCACTATTCTCGATATATTTACCGATAGACTATTCATTCTAAAAAAATTTAAAAAAGAAAACCACTTATAACTACCAAGAATTAAAAGGGTGGTTAGAGATCATGGGCAAGATCTTGTGTATCCATTGCTTTCAAAGACTTTTTTCTCATGATCTTCTAGATTTCAATCAAACGGTCAAGAATCAGCCATCAAGTTGACCTACAAGAAATATGATTGGCTCCCATTATTTCTTAACCACCTTTGGATGTCTGCCACGTGTCTAGATCAAAACCCATCATTCCAGCTGCCAATTGACGCTTCCACAGCAATAAAATTCGTGAAGGTCGGTTCAAAAATCATTTTTAATTTTCTATTTTTTTAATAAATCACGATCCCCCAAATATGCAAAAATAAATAAATAAACCAAAACTATATTAATTGGATTTTTTTATTTTATATAAAATATTCGAAAATTATTTTTCAATAATTTAGTTTGTCCTCATGAAATGCTTTATATTGTATGCAATATTTTATTATTAAATTTATGTTTGTAATTAAAAGTAATATATTCAGTATCAAAGTTTTGGAATTATAAATAAACTAAAATCAAATTTTAAGTAATAGATGATTAGATACAACATTAAATCTATTACAAAATATATAGCATTTTAATATACATAAATTAATTAAAAACATAAGTGGTGTGCTTTTAATTTTTTTTTCTTTTTTAAATACGACAACGTTAATTAGAGTTTAATTCAATTAAACATTTATATGAATAATTATGAAGCACACATTTAATTACTTAAAATCATTTTAATATTTTATTTTACACTTTTAAATGTATTATTTATAATATTAAAAGTGCTTTCAAATGGTTAAAAATATTTTTTGAGTAATTTTAGAAATGACAAAAATGATTTTTAACTATTTTAGAATCACTCTCGAACGTGTAAGAAATGTCTTAACTTTTGAACTACACTCATGCCAACAATCACATTTATGAAGTCACTTAGTAGCCTGGATTTGACACTTCGAGATGATGATATCAAAATAACCATCACTTGGATTTGCCAAGTCAAGTGAGACCAACCAACTAACTAGTTACGATGGTAAAGTGAATTGAAGTGACTTGGAGAAGCTAAATTTGTGAGAGAAAAAAAGAGAGTAAGCTTAATTGGGCCTGGAGTTTGATATGGTCTCATTAGTCTCTACTGATCTTGTTTTGCAGGTGGGTCGACGTCCAAGCCTTGACACACTTAACATTATCAATGCTCGATATTGTCTAGGCAACCATATACTTAATGATCGATACCTAAATGTAGGTGACCATCAGTAAGAATTGGTATTATATTTAGATCAAATTTTCCTTCAAACAACTAGTTCGTTGAGGATTTAATTTCTTGATGATTCCTTGAAAGTAAAAATGATTGACATCCTAGGTATAGTAGTTTATAGTGATATACATTGACGTGTGACAAGTAATTAGTGATTTAACATTGACTACACACACATCATGCTTGGTTAAAAGATTGATAATCTCTCTGAAGTTTAATGTACATAACATTAGATGTGAAAAATTAGAATACACCACTATAGAACGTAAACTAAATTAGTAGCACATAGAAACAAATTGAAATGAAACCATCATAACAAAAAACAAAAATTGCACATTTACACCATGTACGTACCAAATAAGAAAATGTAATCAAGACATAATAAGCACTTACCTGTAAATACATTTTTTGCTATGTACTTAGATTGTTAGTGGAATACAGTAACGACGATTGTTCTAGAACATACAATAACTAGACAACCAGATGCTTTTTAGTTGATCTCGTCGATAGTCGTTCTTAAACCTAAAACCAAATAACCGGAGGGAGAATCGAAATAATCCGTTAAGGAGGACTGTATGACTAAACATTTGGATGGTATCTCTCCAATGATCTAAAGGATTTATACCTCCAACAAAATTAACCTTATAATTTAACTATAAAAAGCCCTAATAATTGTTACCTTCTAGAATTGTATATCAAAAGTGACAAATGGCAACCAAAAGGGTATGATAAGTAATTAGAAAGCATCTAACTTGAAATTTTAAAAGAGTAAAATAATATTAAAAACAAAAGATTAAATCAAAAGTGATATTTTAGTTTGACTGAATTTATTTATTTATTTAAAAAAAATGTAAATTGTAATTAAAGAAAGTGATTAAGGATTTTAATGACAATGATAGTGATGTAGTGAATTGAGTTAGCAAAAAGCGATGATTAAGGAGAAAGTTGTTGTTTCCTGTCTGTTCCGTGCGCTTTGTGGGAATATTCTTAATTATTTTTAATTAACTAATCACCTAACCCTAACTCATTCATTAATTAATCACAACATATAGTTTTAATTTCATAGGGTTTGAAGTATAGGGTTCAACAAGAAAACATAGCTAAATTTGACTACAATATGTACTCTCCATTATGAAATTAAAGCTTTGAATCTTCTAACTTCTATTATATATATATATGTATATGTATATTGTTCAACTAAAATGTTTCTCAAGTTTTAAAAGTTGTTTACGTTAGGTTGATCGTCAGTTGACTTACGAAGATGTTATGCAGTATATTAAACGATGTGACAACTTCGATTAGTTTTTTGAAAGACAGTTGCAAATATAACAATAATACTATAACAATATATCATAATGCAAAAAAAAATAAAATTACAATTATATTAAAATTTAGATCTAACTCTTGGAGTCTATCAGTGATAGACTATATCACTGATAAAAGTCTATCAAAAATTGTTACCCATTGCAAATTACCCTTTTTAAAACTAGTTTAACTTATGTGGTTATTTATTTCTTCATTTCTCCAACGAGGGTCATCATCATCTTTGTTGATCACATCAATCATTTATTATTTTTTCATCGACCTGAAAATTTAAGTTGACAGTACGATAAGTTTAATTACATCAACGTTTTTTTAATAGTCCAATCACCACTTTAATACTTTATCCACACAAATTGAAATATGAATAGTAAGCAATAGAAAGGAATAAAATGAGGTTGAGACCCTAAATTTTAGTTGTTCAATACCCAAGGAAAAAGTTGCTACCTTTTTGTTATTGACCTTTCAAAAAGGGCCACATATCTTTAATTGTATATGAAGCTATCTCCCCACTTTCTAAAACAACCTAGAAAACCTCAATTGTTCCAATCCTATTGTATTAGCTAATTATTTTAATTAGGTGAATTATTAGATCATTGTCCTCTCACATTATTTCAATTCCACACTACTCCATTTCATTTGATCTATATCTATTATTTGATCATTGTCTAAGTAAAAACTTTAGATAATAATATGCCTATGTGATACCAATTAGCATGCATGACCAAATATCGGGATTTGGATTGTAATAAGATAAGGAAGAATGTAATTGGTTGCAATAAGACCTAGCTAGTGTTTTTTCCAATAAGGTAAGATAGGGTACATACACCTAACTTAATGAGGTAGGTTTGTAACCTCAGATTAGTGGCATGATATTAACCACATGCATAGGTAGAAATGCCAATAACTTCTTTTTAGCACAAAAACATGATTAGATGTGCCCGAGCAGATTCGCTATAGGTGCTTCTTTGCTTTATTCTATTATTTTGACTAACCCTCATAATTTTTTTTTTAAAAAAATAAAGTAGCAACCAAGTTTTCTATTCAACTAAGCAAACATAGAAGCAAAACCAAATAATTATTTATGTATATGATCATTTGTTCGATGAACAAAGGGAGGTCTCTCTAGCTAAAACATGAAGATAAAAGCAAAGGGGAAAAATGAGGTCATCCATGACAAAATATTCATAAAAGTAATATTCCCTTGAAATATAATAAACCTCCAAGTTGTGTTTATTAATTATTTTGTGTCTATAGTTAAAAAGAAAAAAAAAAAAAAACCCAATTGTCTCATTTATTGAAACCAAACAAAAAAAAAACTTTGTTCAAATTCATGCATTTTGGAAACTTATACTCATTTTTATTAGTATAATAAAATAAATGTGAAGTAGTGCAATTTGAAGCTTAATTAGATTTTAAAGAAAAAAATATGGGCTAATTACTGTTGAGTTACATCAATCACGTTGATGTATTTATAAATTATAATTAATGTTATAGAGATTATTTGTTGTCAAAATGAGCATAGCTTAACTGACACAATGTTTGTACTATTAGCCTCAAAGTTTAGATGTTTTATACCTCACATTATTGTAAATAAATAATGACTCATTAAAAGAAAAACAGCGTCGAGTGCAGTTTAAAATTTGTCAATGATCTATTATTAACGAGGCACAAGGATAACCGCTCATGTATTAGAATTTTTATTTTCTTAACTTTGTTTATTATATGTTGTAATTCCAAGGAAGGATCATAATGAAAACAACAAAAGCTTTTGTTTTAAATTGAAATGATGGAAAGAAAAAAAATGTAAATAAATGAGTATTCTAGTGAAAATTATTTTATTTTCTTGTCTTTAAAAATTGTGTTCTTAATTTAATATTATTTTATTATCCCCTTTTTCATAAAAATATAATTAAAATTTTGAAAAAGTAAAAAAAAAAATTGACATATGCAACACATGTTTGTATATTCTAGTAGATATAAAGATATGCACCAAATTTTCCAGTAAATATAAAAAATATTTTTAAATATAACAAATTGAACTATAATATTTACAAAATATAACAAAATTTCAGATCTTAATAGACGATAATAGACGATAATAGGCTTTTATCAATGTCTATCAGTGACGACGTTAATAGACACTGATAAAAACTTATAAATATCTATCATCGATATAATTTAAAATTTTGTTATATTTTATAAATATTTTTAACAGTTTTGTCATTTATAATAATTTTCCTAAATACAATATGCTCCTCGACAACCTATCTTCGATAAGTTGCTTTTTTTTGTAAATGGATATGTGTGTATATCATATCATATATACGAAACACTACAACCCCTTTAAATTCTCACAAAGGTTTTGATTAAACTTTTTATCTTACCAAAATACCCTTACATGTAATTAATTAAAATTATGGAAATACATTAGAGTACAATGTCTTAAAAATAAGAGACCAAAGCCCATATTAGCAAGTTATTAGCCCAACTTCTCATAGCCCAAATGTAGCCCTTTTACCAAAGGGGTTTTTATACAAATATGCTGAAGTTGGACACCATATTACATAAATATTGAAAATTTTCAACATTTTCAAATTTGTTTATATAGTCATTTTTATATAATACTAGTCAACAAACATGTGCCTATGCACGTGAAATCTTAGAGTCTTTACTAAAAAATATTTAAGATAGGGAAAATGTAACAATTTTTATTTTTTGTCATATTTTTCATGAACAAATTATTCTATATTATAGAGTATGAAACAAATTTTATTTATTTGTAATTCTCGAAGAGGATGACCAAAGAGGATTTTATGGAAAAAAAATTAAAAATTAAATAGTAAAACAAATATTCTCCTCAATAGCCCCTAAAATAGATCATTTTTGTCTAATTATTTGAAGTTTGTTTTAATTAAAAAAATATTAAAAAGTTTAATTATTAGTTTATATATGTATTTCATACCTATATGAAAAGAAGTAGACGTTGGATGTGCAACCACCACTCTCTGAATAGTCACACCTGAGCGAGATTGTGATTAACTTATTTATTTTTTAAAAAAATTTTTTTAGAGGAAAGGACAACCTGTTCTTTTTTTTTTTTTTTTAAAAAAAGAGATGATCTATTAGTGATAGTTGCTATCACTAATAATTGTTATTAGTGATATCTTTTAATTGAAATTTTTTGAGAAGAAGCATTCAAAACGGTGGATGCACATTGAGTTTTTGTCTTTTATTAAGTTTTGTGTTATATATACAATTATTTTATCGTATATATTCTACTATTTTTGATTTATAGGCGTAGTCCAAATTTAAAAGTGATTATGACAAATTAATAAATAAGTTGTTTTTCATGTATGCGTAACAACATTTTTTCATTCACCAAACACAATCTTAAACAAAGATTGAATATTCCAAAAAGATATATATATTTTTAAAAAAATATATTTATCGGAAGTTCGAATATTTTAAAACTAGAAAAATGTTTATTATATTCCTAATCCGAGATTAAATCACATAATTATCCATTTTGGTTTAGGGATTGGATGATGTTCTTCCAACTTGTTAACTATGGCGGTGAAAGAAAGATGATCATTTTTTAATTTAATTTTGGTGGACTCGGCTCCACAGGGAAGGTTCGGAATTTGCAATTGTGGCTCTAAGTATTCAAACAGAACACACCCAGAGCCCATCCCGTTATCGTCTTTCCCTGTAATTTCACCTCAAAATCAATCTCTACTTACGTAATCGATTCCAGTTCTTGGGAAAAGGGAGCAATTTCAAACAGCGAACGGAAAATTCATATCGATAGATATGGCGATGCGTGACCTGGTTACTGGTGGAGCTGCTTGTGCTGTTCCTGGTTCTTCTTCTTCTTCTAACCCATTCGGTGCTCTTGCCAACGCTCTAATTGGCTCCTCTTCCAAGGACCGGGTTGGGTTTCAATTTGATATTTTTGTTGCTTTCTTTTATCTGGGGTTCTTTGGAATTGTGTTTTTTTTTAGTATTTTGATATGTTAATTCATGAATTCGCTGTCTTTTTTGTGTCTTGTGGAATCAGATTGGTTATTCATCTTATGTTTTGAACTATATTCTGAGCAGGAAAGGTTACGGGAAATTCCTACATCGCAGCTCACAGGTCCTGAAAGGCCTTTTGCCCCTGAGACTCATGGGCAGCTTCCTGGGTCTGAGTTTGATCACCCACCGCTTCAACCCAATCAACAGGTTCTCTCTCTCTTTTTTTTTTTTTTTTTTTGCGTTTTTTTTCCGGAATTCTCATGGAATTTTGAACTTATCTGACTTTTTCTGTTTTGCTTAATGTCAGGCGTCAAATTTTTTGAATGCCTTTCACTCGGCTGCTGATCCCGGTCTGGCCTCTGCATGGAATGAGGTACAGGCTGGTCCTCCTCCTGCCCACTTTAGGGAAATGCAACCAAGTCTTGCTGAATTTGATCGAATTTATGACCAAGTACCTGCTTCTCAGCATCAACCGGTTTTGGATGGTACTTCTAAGTTTCCTTTTTAGGCTTTCTTTAAGATTCTGGATGGTTGACATCGTTGGCAGTTCCAGTGCCTTTTGTGGTGTTGTGAAACCTTGTCAAAGGATTGGTGTTGATAACAAAATTTTAATTCAGCAACTTTCGTTGTCCGTTAATTCAGGGTTCCCGATTCAGGACTTGAACTCAACTCCTTAAAGCCATAAGTAAATTAAGGGAACCCCAAGTTGCAGTTCAATGCATGGGAAGATTTAGTTTAGTTAGAGACATGGAGTTCCAGGTTTTTGACCCGGAATGCGTTTCATCCTTAACTTGGCTTGTGAAGATACTTCATACTTGTATATACTAGTTGATGCAATACCTCGTCCGTGTATTATATTTAATAAGAACTTCTAGATCATAGTCTTGAAACTCTAACTCATGGATATTATTGCCAGAATCAACAACAGCTGTCTCAACTGTTGAATTTGCAACTCCTAGTTTCATTTTGAATTATCTAAAATTTTCATTTAGAGACTAAAGCCTAATTAAAATTTGTGTCAGTGGTCTGGGTCTTCTTGTGCAAACCTAATGAATGCTATGAAATACGCAGAATTTTCAACCACGATTGACTTGGTAGAATAGAGGACTTTTTTTAGTTCATCACAAAGTTCTAACATTTAACCTTCACTGTGTGACATGACATCTATTAGTGTTAGAGCTTGAATTTAATATTACTTTTGGCCTTGATTATTTATGTTTTTAACTTCGCCTTTACTGTAAACCAGGGCCACCACAAAGAGTGCTGTCAACCTTTTTGCACTCATTTGTTGAGAGTAGCCGTGGCGGAGTACCTTTTCATCCAACCCCTCTGCCATTATTGGGACTATCTGAGGGTGATAAACAATGTATACGCGATCGTAGTAGCATAATGGCTCGACACTTTTTTGCAGATAAGAGCGAAGACTTCATAAATGCACAGGTTTTGATAATTTTATCTTTAGTACCTAACCTATTCACAAGAAAGCATGTTGTTAATTTTTCCATACGGACCATACCAGATTTCCAGGCATTATCCGACCACTAGTTTAAGTGCAATAGGATTTCACCATCTTCGTGTCCCGTGCTCTTGTCTCATGTTTAGCTTTCAACTTTTCCCATTTTGTTTAACTCCATGTTTTCATTTCATTTTATATTTCTTACAGATTTATTTTTTGTGGGTTAAGAAACGCCAATTCCGTTTATCTTGAAAGAATGAACTACAGATCTTGAAAAATTATTGTTGCTTGAAATATTTATGATATTTTAGATAAGAGACAACCCATTAATGGCAAAAGAAGTACGTGAAAAGGGGAGTCGTTGTCCCTAGACACCAAATGTATTAAAAAAGTGATCCTCTAATTGTGTTCGTAAAAAGAACTATAGTCTCAAGAAAAGAGATTGTAGACCTTTTTATGATTCTTCCAATTGTGTTACAAAGAGAAGGATTGAACATATCAACTTTCTGTTAATTTAATTGGTAAATTGTAAATGAAAACTTATATGAGTTTCTTTGATTTCAATTCCTTCAGTTAAATGCACTTCTATCTTCCTTGGACATCGACACCAGTAAACAGGTTGGGGGGCCTCAACCTGGTAGGTTCCGTGAGATGGAGGATTATTGGAATGAATCTCAAGCTCTCCAGAGACCTGGTGGTCATGTTGCAGATGGGTGGGCTTCTGAATATAGCCTAAACAGGGAAAAGTATGCTGATCATGACGCTTGGGCTCAATCCTTTGAACAACAATATGGTTCCAATGGCTGGGCCTCTGAGTTTGAGCAGGTAAGGAGCTGCAGCTTGTCCTAAAAGTTGCAACTATAATACTGATCTTCATATTTGTCTTTTGGGAGGGCCTCCTTGGCCCTCGCCTATAGGTTGTTTATCTCTTTCTCTTCTTGTTATATATGAATTTCATTTCTTATAAAAAAAAAGTATATATATATATATATAATACTGATCTTCATATGATCTATCCATATCACATGATCTGTGGCTGTTGTGTTTCCTAGCTTTCTAATAATCATTTTATAATTCATTCTCTGAATTAGAGTGATAAACTGAATCTTTTTTGTTTCTTACTCAAAAGGGGAAAAAAAAAAACTACAACGCGTTGTTTAATGATAATCATGGAATTGTCAATCTGTCATTAAGTAGGCATCACATCGCAAGCTTATAATCCTTGGTAGTTATTAAATTAGAACATAAGTTTCTGTTGGATCAATTGTGAAGTTTAGCCTGTTGACTTGGTTATACAGAGTTATTTTAGCATTTTAGACAATCTGGTCTTACAGAGTTATCTAAGCCATGCCTATTTTATTTTTAAGGTTTAGACTATGATAAAGCTTTTTAATAGTTGTTTTGGCCAGTTTATATCTTGGTTTACGACCATAGGATTGTGGCGAGTAAGCACGGTAACCACCATTTTGAATGGATAGACAAAGGGGTTAAAGGCACACACCGGAACCCTTGGAAAGATATATCGTTCGACTTGCTACCACCTTTTCTCATTTGGTGAGGTGTGTTGTGGGAAATGGTAGGGATACATATTTCTGGGAGGATCAGTGGGAGGGGGATGGTGCTCTTCTACAGTTTTTCCTCATCTATATCACATTTCTTCCCTTAAAAACTGTCCCATCTCTGATTTTTGGTTTCGTCGGAGAACTCTGTTTCTTTCTCCTTTGGATTCCATCATAATTTGTCCAATAGGAAAACGATGGAGAACGATGGAGGTTGCCTCTTTGCTCTTGTATTGGAGGGGTACTCTTTTAGGCAGGAGAGAGGGGATGTTCGCATTTGAATGG
The DNA here is from genome assembly GCA_037974625.1 of Cucumis cinereus. Lineage (NCBI taxonomy): Eukaryota > Viridiplantae > Streptophyta > Magnoliopsida > Cucurbitales > Cucurbitaceae > Cucumis > Cucumis cinereus. The sequence goes on from JBBPDJ010000020.1 coordinate 20,835,793, forward strand.
GGTTTTCTTGTAAATCCTTCTTCAGACTGTTATTAGATCCATCCCCTCTTGGGCTGTCCGTGTTTGATATTATTTGGAGGCTTAAGATCCCTAAGAAAGTTAGGTTTTTTATTTGGCAAGTATTGCTCGGTCGTGTGGACACTTGTGATAGGCTGGTTTGGAGAAGAACTACACTTGTGGGACCTTTTTGTTACATTCTCTGTTGGAATGCGGAAGAGGACATGGGTCATCTTTTTTGGGACTGCCAGTATACGAGGACGGTGTGGAGTTCTTTCTTGCAGGAGTTCGGTGTTAGCATCGCTGGTCAGAGACATTTGAGCCACGGTCGAGGAGTCCCTTCTCCATCCACCCTTTAGAGAGAGAGGTCGTTTTCTGTGGCTTGCTAGGGTGTGTGCAATTATGTGGGATATTTGGGGGGAGAGGAATGATAGAGTTTCTAGAGGAAATGAAAGGGACCCTTGTGAAGTGTGGTCCTTGATGAGATTTCATGTCTCCCTTTGGGCTTTGGTTTCAAAGCTTTTCTATAACTATTCGCTAGGAAACATCTCTCTTAGTTGGAATCCCTTTCTTTAGTGGGAGTTCTATAGAGGATGTTTTGTTAGCCCTTGTAATCTTTCATCTTTTCTCAATGAAAGTTGTTGTTTTCATAGTTTACCACCATCAACTTCACACTGGCCTTTGTGTTACGAGACCTTGTTTTACTTTCTATGTGAAACTCACGTCTTTCATTCTTGGTTAGTATAATAATAGATTATGTATGCACAGTGCCTAATGTGACTCTCATTCAATTATAATAACTTATATTTGACTTCATGGTCGTGGATTGTAATTCTCTTCATATTTTGCCACAGGAGAAGTTTCAGTTAGCATCCGCACAAAAAATGGCAGGTGGTAATATGATGAACTTATCTGCAATGGAGCAGACTCGCAAGCTTGCAAATACGTTAGCTGAAAATAATGACCCTAAATTTCAGGTTGATACTTTGTAACATGTTTTAGTATTTCATTCATCTAAAATATATCTAATGTTTTTCATTTTCCTGTCATATTTGATAAGATTGCAACAGCCAACACATAATTAAATGTTGATGCACAGTTGGTTTGGTCAACTATGCTTGGCTATGTTGTAAAATTAGTTTTAATAGAAAAATATTCGATAATGCGTAATCATTTTTATATTAAAAAAACCAAAATTGATCTTTGACCTTTATGGGATGCAGAACTCGAAGTTTCTTCAGTTTGTTTCAAAGATGAGTAGAGGTGAACTTATTATTGATGATAATCAAGTCAAGCCAAACTCCTTATCTCCAACAGATAACTGGGCTTCCGAGTATCAGCAACAGTATAGTGGGGGTCTTCCCTGGGCTGATGAATTTGTAAGTCATGAAAAAACTTGTATCCTTTCTCTTTGTACCCCACCCCACAATCTTGACAATCTGTTGGGTGGGTGGGTGTTTCTATGAACAATTTTCTTGTTTGGATATTGTTATGTTTTTTGTTCTGTTTTCATTGTTCATTGATAAAAATGAAAGAATGGAATGTTGAGAGTGCTAGAAAATTTTCCCATAACTAGGGTGAAGCAAAGGTTTTTAATGAGGCCAAACTTTTCGTTAGGCATTTGTGTTTGTATGTATGTATATATATAATTTTTCAACTCGTACAAATTTGTGAGAGAAAATTAGATGGAGACGTCAAAATTGTTTGAGTTTAAGACAAACTCAGGGGCAGCCCTAGCTTGCTTGGGGAAAGGAAGTTATACTACAGACTTCCAATTGTCCAAAATTTTTAAAAAATCCAGAACCTTTAAAATGTTCTATGTGGAATTGGAAATCCATCTGGATTTAGAAAAGTAGACTTGTTCCCATTCCCACTGCCCCCCCAAAACTCTATCAGAATCTATCTACAAAATTCTCTTACTTCTTTCCAAGTTATTCAGTATATCTGAAACTAAATTACTAAGGTCCCATTCGATTACCATTTGGTTTTTGGTTTTTGAAAATCAAACTTATAAACACTACTTCTACCCATTATCTTATGTTTTGTTACCCATTTTCTATTTGTGTTTTAAAAAACTAAGCTAGATATGAACACTAAAAAACAGCTCTCAAAAACTTGTTTTTGTTTTTAGAATTTGTCTAAATGTGGTCTATGTCTTTAGGGTTTAGGGTTCAAGTGTTTCTTTAAGATAGGTAAATTTCATAATGGAGAAATTGGGAGAAAAATGCATACATTTAAAAAACTGAAAACTAAAGACAAAGTCGTTATGAAACAGGGTCTATGTTGTCTATGGTTTCCATGTATCGTGGTATTTTAATGCTCTTACAAAACTTACATTTTCTGATAAAATATGGTTTCAGGTTTCTAATCAAACTAATCGGTGGGCTGATGAGTTTGCTGAAGAGAAGCAAAATGTGTCAGATGATCCATGGGTAAATGAATTTTCCAAGTTGCACATGCAAGACTGGGTGGAAGAATTTGGTCAGCAGGTTGGAGAAGGGGTTTCTGGAGAAGCAGATAGTTGGGCAAGTGCATATGATGAGTAAGTCTGACGTTTCACTTCAAGCGCCTATGTTGTAGTGCTGTAACACCTGTCTATGATAAATTATTTTCTGCATTCTGCTCTTCCGTTCTGACAGGTATGTGAATGAACAAGTAGCTGCCAAAGGAAAAATGGATGCTTCCAAGGGGATATATGTCTTTTCTGATATGAACCCATATGTTGGTCATCCTAATCCCTTGAAGGAAGGTCAGGATCTGTTCCGTAAAGGCCTTTTGAGTGAGGCAGTGCTTGCTTTAGAGGCTGAAGTTATGAAAAACCCAGAAAATTCGGAAGGTTGGAGGCTCCTTGGAATTGCACATGCTGAAAATGATGATGATCAACAGGTATTTTTTGTTCTTGATGTAGGATTTTTGGCTTATAAGACCAACTAGGTAATTTTTATTTATTTATTATTTTTTTTTGAAATGGACACCAAGCAGGTATTTAAAATTCTTGATGTGAAATGTTTAGAAATAGAGGACCAATTAAGCATTTAACATTCTGGATGTGAAATATCTAGAAATAGAAGATCAAATAGCAACTTAATAAATTTTATACAAAACAGAATGATTGGTTTGCTAGATTTTTGCTTTTACTGTTTAGTAGTATTTTGCTAGAACTTCTATGTTTCTTCCGGATTGTGAACTAAATTATTGATTGAAAGCACTATCTTTTCAGTTAATGTGGTTTTTATTCACCATTTTTTGGTAAACCTGTCAAATATTCTTATGAAATCAGTTGATTAATGCAGTCAGAAGGCAACAAAAAAACTATTAGTTTACTAATTTCTTGTGATGAGATGAACTTGGACTCAGAGTTTCCAAAACCTTGGGAAGTAGTTATAGACTATGTTTGTATGTGAAATCTTAAAATTTTAAAAAGGGCTTGATAGTTGTATTACATGCCCAACCATTTTCTAGAGGCCTGTTGTTTTTACTGCCAATACTTTTCTGACATTCATAATGCTAATACTTCTGATTCTATTAGTTTAGGTGATCCCTTTTCATGGCTATTATACTTCTGGTATTGTGGTGTGGCATCTCATGTTTAATTTCTGATTTCTAATTATTGTTTGTACAAATAAATATAATATAAATTGATATCTGCAGGCTATTGCTGCCATGAAGCGGGCATTGGACGTTGACCCTACAAACTTAGAGGTGCTTCTTGCGCTTGGTGTGAGTCACACAAATGGTCAGTTGTTGCTTCCTTATCTAATTACACGCTGTATATGATTTATATTCACTAAAAGCAATTTTTCTAATTATCTTGGCTGAATGACAGTAGTTACTAGGGCTGGGTTTTTGTTGTGAGTTCGCATATAAATTATATATAGCTTCGCTGGAGGCTTTAATTTAAATATGGGTTTGGTAGTGGTCAAAAAGTGTTTTTTTTTTTTTGTTAAATATCGTAAGATTAAAATCTCAGACAGTTTTCTGGTGTCAAATATTGAATGATGGTAACCACCATGGTTTGGCCAGGTGATTTGCTTAGCAAACAAAAACCTAGGTTATGGGTTCGAACGTAGGTTTGTTCCCTCCTGGCATATTGATATTGTTCAAGTTCTCTAGTAGTATCAAATATATAGGTTCAAATGGTTGACCAATGAAATTAAATGAAGCATGCAATATGAAAAGAAGAGAGAGATTTCAAATCCAAATGAGTCAGCCTGTCCTCACATCTCAACTGTTATGTTTTCTAAGGGAAAATGAAGAGAGAGGGGTGATGTGTGAGATTGGATTTAATCACCTATCTTTATATCAATAAGAAAATTTTGTTCCCTGTCCACCAATCGGAAAGACCTTTTTGTGGTCTTCTCCTTTTGTTCAACAACCCTTGTCCTCCCTTCGTAATTTTTCAACATTTAATGGGTGTGTTTCTTAAATAAGTAAATTGATCGATGACTAAAATAATTTCTGCAGAATTAGAGCAAGCTGCTGCATTAAGATACTTGTATGGATGGTTACAGCATCACCCAAAGTACGGAACACTTGCAAAACCAGAGCTTTCTGATTCGTTGTACTACGCTGATGTAAGGACCGTGCTATTTGTGTTCATTCTTCTTTCAACTTTATTACAAACTTAGAAATCTCGGGAAATTTATTATTGGAAGATGTGCCTATCTGTAGTTTATTGCTTTAGGATGTTGTGAAGGTATAACATTTTCAATTAAATCCAGTTATCTGATTCATTAATGTGCTAAAATTAATTTCAAGTCCATGGGTATTAAGTTTTGGCATTTACTTTCATGATTTCTGCAGTGTACTAACTGCTATCAAAAATAGAATCTGGACTTGGAAATGGCAAACTATCCAGAAACGTTATAATGGCTGTTTGTTTTCTTTCAAACTGCCATTATTTTTTATTTTTATTTTTTATTTTGGGGGGGGGGGGGGGGTGGGATGTTTGGAGTTCGAACAGCAGAAGTTGATTATTTGCTTTAGCTATTAGGGTTGTTGGGAGTTGATTGAGGAACTTCTCCTCCCAACTTTTTATGAGAGACCGGTTTGTGCCAGGTTGGGTTTCAACTGTTTTGTGGGGTTTGTGGAGGCAGAGATAATAGAATCCATAGGGTGAAAGAGTGTTCTTCCTGCAAAAAAGTGGCATCCACAGGGTTCAAACACTTACAGAAGAGAATACTTGGGCGAACTTAGAGATAGAGTAACAGCAGATGAGTTGGGTAACCCAGCCAAATTTAATCAGTTTTTCTTTTATGCAAAGTGAACTGTTGAACTGAACTGGTTTTAGTTTTGGTTGGTTCAAGCATTTATTTGGTTTTCCCTTGCTCAGTTACCCATAAAGTGTTTATTCTGTTACTATTTGGAAATTCAATGGGGAAAAATAGATTCGAAGAAGCAATTTGTTTGATATGATTTTTAGATTTAAGCTTTTCTTTTTGTGCCTAGCTCTGTATTTGTTGGCTTTATTTTTTTATTGTCCTTGTATTTCACTTTTTCTTCTTACTTTTTTAAAAAATAAAATTTTGGGTTTCCATAACAATAATTCTAGTGCCAAGCTTGGTAGTATGAGCTTGTAACCCAAACGGGAGCATTGAAGTGGTTGAATTGTTGGTTCGGTCCACAGTGCAATGGTTGACCAGAGATCATCTCTGGCCTGCCCGTTTCAAGCAGGGAGTTGGGCCTAGGCCGAGAGTCCATCCCTCCTAGAGATGGAGGGAACCGCATCAGGCTAGTTCACAGAGCAGCGTTACCTCCCACTCTCATCGGTGGTAGGATCACACGCTAGTTCTGGGTGACCCATTAATACTCTGTGGGTAGTCCTTAGTCCAACAATAATTCTAGTGAACAACTTTTATTAGCATTAGGAGTGTTTAATGGAACTTAAGATGATAGTCATCAAGCACATTTCTCTCTTTGGTCTGAAGTTATGCATCATTCTTCTTTCTGTATGTGCAGGTAGCTGGCTTATTTAACGAAGCTGCACAAATGTTTCCTGATGATGCTGATGTGCACATAGTACTTGGTGTCCTTTATAATTTGTCCAGAGAATTTGACAAAGCAATTGCATCCTTTCAAACAGCCTTGAAACTAAAGCCGCAAGATTACTCTCTTTGGAACAAGCTAGGTGCTACACAAGCTAACAGTATTCAAAGCGCTGATGCTATATTAGCTTATCAACAGGTAATCAGCCCTGTTCTTCTCTCTCTACGATGTATCTTTGGTGGTTGACATTTTTTTTAGATAAAAACAAATTTCAATGATAAATAGTTGGCATTAAAAATTTATTTAAAGAGATGGTCTAAATTCCATCAAAATAGTTGAAGAGGGGAGATACTTATTCATCAAGCTGCAAACAAGCAACATTGGAATTGAGTGAGAGTGAGGGAGGGTGAGGTAGATGACGAAAAAGCTGGCAGTATTCATCTAGGGTATTGAATATGGAGTCTGAATTCTTTAGGATACTCCTTAGGTGAGTGGAGGAGGAACAAAAGCAGCGAAGAGAGGAATAGTTGTGGGATTGATTTGTATCCAACTTGCTACTGCCTTTTGGATTGACAAGTGTTAGGTCCTCTTGAGGAGCCCCAAAGACAGGGCAAACAAGAGATTATGACTGTTATGGTTCGAGAAAATCTTTAACAAGGGGGTGGAGTTCTATTAATCTACAATGATAGTTCAAATGGTGGGAATAAGCAGTTCTAACAATGTTATCATTTCTGATGAATCTATTGGCTACATCACCAATTCAATCAGTATCTGGAAAACCCAACTAACCAATGAGGAAGGTCTACATTTGAATGTTTAGCTGAAGTTATTTTCTTTATGAACAAGGATGCAGCTTAAGATGCCTTTATATCTTATCTCCTACAAATAGCTGAACATCTCAATTCTTATTATTGGCCGTATCTGTTGTTGACTATGAGTACCCATTTCAGATGGAACTTCAACTTAGTTGATATTGCATCCTTGTCATTAAGTTGCTGCTATACCCAACTACAGGCATTGTAAGACAGTTTAAGGATGGTCGGTGTGAACAGCTATATATAGTTCAGCAAGAGGATCAAATAAAAATGTGGATGTATTGTAGCTATGCTTTGTTCAACCTCAATCTAACTATTTTACCCACTTCTAAGTAGTCAAGGTTAACAATGTAGATAGAATTCCAATTGTCTATTTATTTTGTTGTTTTAGGGCTTTCGTTGTCGTAGGGTTTTGGTGATTTAACCCTTCCATCCACACATACACGTCCCCTACATCAAACTCATCTCTCTCTACAATGCAAAAATGTCACTAGAAAACTATTTGCATTCAGTAATGGTAGGGAAGCTTAGGAGATTATAGCAAACCTTAAGGATTAAATTGGAAACTTCCAAATTTTAGGTAGGGGGGAAATTGAAATGAGCATAGACTAGGGCTGGAAATGGTGATTAACCTGGAAGAAATTGGGGAAAAAGTGGAAGTTGTTGATAAATTAGAGGAAGTTAGATAACCTGCCTGTCGAGGAAGTTCTGTACAAGTTAAAGGAAGAAAAAAAATTTGTCTGTAGAGGGAAGGGAGGATACCGTCTTATCCTCAAGCGAGAATTTCTTTATTACGGTACTGCAAAAATGTATACATGTTTTTAAAAGATGATTTCACGAGAGTTCTTTTGCTTTCAAATTTGTGCATGATACGAAACAGGTAGTCATATATAATCAGGGTGACAGTAATCTTCCAACTTTAAGGTTTGAACTTTGAAGAAAGAGTTGAATGTTTCTACACTTATGTTGTAGAAACATGTGGTGAAGCTGTGAACTCAAGTTTGAACTGTTTTTTCAATTTATGTGCGCCCACATCATTCACTATAGGGTTGGAGACAATTTGTTGAACTTTTCATGTGTATGGTCATGGTCTCATTGGAGCCAATGTTCTTTGCTGGCCACCATGTGAAATTAAACTTCATTGGGCTGTGAACAACTTGCCTTATCCATATCGCAAATTGTGTGATTAATGCATTCCGCGAAAATAGTTGCATGTTTACTCTGATTTATTTTGCTTGTCTTCCGAGTGTATTAACTGACATAATTTGTCTCTTAGGCACTTGATTTGAAGCCTAATTATGTACGTGCCTGGGCCAATATGGGAATCAGTTATGCCAATCAGGTATGTCCTATGCTTAATTATTTCTCCTTTTTCCTGTCTCAGTGAATTATCAAAAAGTTCAAATTCCTCTTTCTCCAACATTTTTTTCAGGTTGTTTTTAACCAATCATATCTAGTTTCTTGGATGAATCACTCATCTACAGTTAAGTAATAAAATTGTATGGAAATATTAATTGATTCTCTCTTTTTCTGCACTTTTAGGGGCTCTATGAGGAATCAATTAAGTACTATGTGAGGTCACTTAGCATGAATCCAAAGGCAGACAATGCGTGGCAATATTTAAGAATTTCACTAAGGTATATGATTTGGAGAGATTTGATTCTTGCATCACCTACCCTTTAATGCAAATATGAAATCATAGAATTTCTCTGTTTTGCAGCTGTGCATCAAGGAATGACATGCTGGAAGCCTGCGATTCCCGCAATCTTGATGCCCTTCAAAAGGAGTTCCCATTATGAATTATTCACAGCGTCTGAATGAATAAACTTTGACTGAAGAGCTACATCTCTGTTATATTGAGGAGGTTACAGTCAAAATACTTACTGCAGCTTAGGACTGTTAGTCTTTTTTCTTTGTTTTCCTTTTTTTCTTCAAAAATTTGTTGGGGGTTTGGGGAAGAAAGGTGTGTTAATATTCCACCACAGTTCAACATAAAATTAGGCTGCTGGTACTGTTGGAAGAGGAATATTAATATCCTAAGCGTCGGTCTTAGCATAATTCACCATTTGCTAGCTGGTGAAGAAGTTAAAACGAAATTAGATTTCCCCTTGTATTAATTATGATTCAAATAAGATAGTACCTTTACTCTACACTCATCAATGTATTCTTTCAGGAATAATTGCATCTTTTGGCTAGTTTGTGTATTACTACACACCCAATAATGACTGTATATAAATATATTTATATAGCTCATGTACGAATCTTCTTGCTTAGTTTTCAATAAACAGAAAGAATATATCAGCTTAATTTCCATCACACATTTCCCTTCCCTTTTTTCTTTTTTCATCTTATTAGTTGGTCATTGATTAAAAATACAGTGAAAGTGATGGAGCTTTGGTTGTGGGATTGATGAAGAAACTAGAAAACTTGCAGAAATGGTGAAGTGATTCTCCATGCCTACTTCTACGCTGTGGTAAATACCTAAACTTAGCTCTTCTCTTTCTTATTATAGATCCTGATAATTTTAAAAGCTACACACTGAAGATTTCTGTGTCACATGTGTAAGAGAAAGAAAAGAAAAGAAGGGAAAAAAAAATAAAAAATTAAATAACACCTTTTGTTCTTTAACCTTCACGAAAGTAATAATTTAGTCATTGAACTTTCGATTTTGCTAAATTTGTAATTTAGTTCTTAATACTTTCAAATTTGTAACGATTTAGTTCCTATCTAAATCGTTATAAATTTTAAAGTACAAACATAAAATTCTTACATAGTAAAATTTAGAGATTAATTTGTTTGAATTGATTTTCTAAACGTTTGTTTTACTTGTACACTTAGAAATTCAAACATGTTCTAAATACTTACTTTAACGAAAGCTATGGATTAGCTATGGATTAAAAGTGATTTTTAAGGCAGGAAAACAGAAAAGTGGATATAGGGGAAAGCTTTTATAGTCCGTTCATACTGATTATGTATGTCTGTTTTTTTCTCACTGTCTTTGTATCAAAACACAACAGAAACACAACTGGTACACTCCATAGAACAATGATTTAGGTAGGATAATGCAGTGGTTCTGATAGAAAGATTGGTACGATCTACTATGAAAATTATTAAATAAATAATATCTGCTTACCCCATCTTTGCTTCTGCTCTCTTTTCTCTGCCATTTTGTTTCACTTACTTGTTGCACACGCCCCCGTTTTCCTTTCCATACAGCTTTTTGACACGTCCCTACAAATACTCAGTTTGCATACCCCTACTCTCTACTCTACTCTTTTCACATTTATTATTTTCATTTCTTCTTCTTTCTCTTATGAATCCTGAAATTATCACATGACATGGCTGTTGGCTGTTGGCTGTTGGCTATTGGCTATTGGCTATTGGCTATGTCATATGCTATTCAATTTTAGCTTAATAAGTTTGGCTTTTTTTGATGATTCTTTTGTGTTGCTTCTTCCTTTTTACTCTTGTTTGTGGTATTATTTCCTTATAATGCCTCCATGATCTCTTTTTCCCTTTTAAGGAACTTGCACTAAATGTGTGATTATTTTGGATGTTTGAGGTATCTTGAAGTGTGTATTGGCAATCAATTGTGTTTGTGTTTGAATTTATTATTGAGAACTGCTCCTGTGGCGTCGTGTTGGTAGCTCTCTACCTACCATATCACCAGTTCCGGGGTTTTTAAAGAATTGTAAATGTAGCAAAATCTATCGGTAATAAACTAGTGTTGATAGATTTCTAATAGGGATATAGTATATTACTGTTTACTTTTATTAGCGATATGATGCATTACTGATAGACTACGAGACCTATATCTAAATTTTATTAGTTGGTAAGTATTTTGAGTCTAATTGTTATATTTGTGACTTCGAACTTTTATTAGAAACTGTGCACTATCAAATACATTATTGTGTGTATTCAAATTCTAATACGCGAGAGAGATGTATTTAACAGAAAAACACTCGAATAATAATAATAATAATAAATAGTCTACGCAACCAACTATTGCAATTCAAACACAAGTATAAAAGATCCAACCAATTCAATGTTTGCACTCAAAACACGAAGGCCAACATTCTCAGTAATCTTGATTTCAGACAACAAATTCTATCGTAATTAGATTTTCAATAATCTTGATTTCATTACGGTGATTTACATTGTTTGGTAAGGAAGATTATACTAAAATCTTTTTAATTAGTTACAAAATATATAAATAATGAATCAGTTTTCCAATGTGTATGAACTCTATTCATTTGGCTTCCTAAGATTTCGTTTTCATCCTTCTCATTTTTCAAACTATAATATAAAAATTACAAGGTCTGTTCAAAAGTACTATGAAATTTCGTTTAAAATATTCACGAATCTTGACGTTTTGATAGGTTTTTGTACAAAGAATTGTAAACGAGTATTATCATTAACATACAGACGTGATTGAGGTTTTTGTACATATGACCCACTTACACATGCACTTATGTTTATTTACTCGTTCCCTCCAAGTATATGAAATCTAACATTTTGTTTACGTCATAATTTGAGCCTTCAACATCACGGTCGCGTTGAATTTCTCAGCTCGACAATGGATGATTCTTACTCTAATGACACGACCCTTCCTAAATTTTGAATAGAAATTCAAGAGATGATTCCAAAAGTACATGATGGTTTTATTCTAATTGATTCCATTCTACAATTTTAGTAAAGTCATCAAATAAATGAAAATATTCACTCTCATTTTCCTTTTTAATTGATTTTCACCTTATTTATTTATTTATTTTTATTTTTAGCATAGGGAGGAGAGATTCTTGCTTAAAAGAAGATCCTCTCCATTACAAGAAACTTTTTGATAAAAGAGAACCAAAATTGTCTTTTTTTTTTTTTTTTTCCTTTTTCTTTTTCCTCTTCTTCCTATGATTTAAGAATAATTAATAATCTATTTTACAATCTTCCCTCCCAATCTAAAAAAAAAAGAAAAGAAAGAAAGAAAAATGTCCACATATGGTCAACATAATTCATTTTTAATGTTGCTTCATTTCAGTTTAAAACATTTTTCTAATTATGTATAGTTCAATTGACATACGAGAGTGTTATTGATTAAAAGGTATGCAGTTTGAATTTTTCTACATCATATTATACTAAAAAGATATTTCATAATTTTTTTTTATCAATATTTGTTTGATTTTCGATAAAATATTTGAAAAGAGAAATCACACATCTAAAATAATTTTCCTTAATGTTATTGCAAGCTTTACACACACATATTAGTTTTAAAAAAATATTTTAAATGACAAAACTTTTAAAAGTATTCACATATATAACAAAATATCGCCATCTATTTGTGATAGAGCACAATAGACCAAGATAAACTGTTATCTATCAATAGTCTATCATGATACAGATCGATATAAATAGTAGTCTATCGCAATCCATCGTAGATAGATTGTGATATTTACTATATTTTGTAAATATTTTAGTTTATTTTGCTATATTTGAAAATACTGCACTTAAGTAATTATTAACTCAAACATATATCACTCTAGTTTAGGGTTTAGCCCCCATATCATCAATCAAAAGATCAGTGATTCAAACATTTAGAAATTTGTGCATACGTTTTGAACTAAAATAAAAAGGAGAAAATAAAAGAAAATATACATTTTTAAAAAAAAATGTATGACAATAATTTGTATTGTTGTTGAATAATAGTATTGTTTGTTAATTTAATTTTAACCATATATTGTTCATTTATATGGAAGGACTTAAACTCTCTATTCAATTATTGAGAAATAAAACTATTATTTGTAAATTGTTTCCCTCATCTTTTCAAACCAAAATAAATGTGAAAATGAATTAGTTTTGATATCCACACTCAAGAGTGTAATTCTATCACTAATATAAAAATAATATTATATATAGTTAGTTAGTTAGTTAGTTAGTATTTTATATTTAGTTTTAGGTTTATTTCATTTTTTTCAAGGATAACAAAACAAAAATAAACAACAAGAGAGACAAGTTATCAAGCCGCCATCTTATATTGAGAATGCTTAAGATGTCTGAAAGCTTGAACCTCAATCAACGACGCTAACCTAAAAAATCCTTTAGTAATAGTCTTAACTAGAACTAGAAACTTAAGCAAGTTCTTTAGTTAAAATTAAGGATTAGTACTTACGATATTTAATTGAGCTAGAAAATCAATTTTAAAGACCACATTCAATATACGCTCAATTCATCATAGTTAACTAAAACTTTGACCCGTACATTTTCATTTTTTTTCTTTTTTGGGCACATTGAATTTGTATGAAGTGATTATTACTAAAGTTGATTCATATTTTCGAATCCATATTTTCTTAAAATATGGAACCCACATCTACCCATTATTAAGAGGAAGCCACACAATTTTGGTACTTCATTAATTATTTTCTTTCTATTTTTACCTATACTAATATTCTCTATTTTTGAAAATAAAATATATAATAATGCTACCAAATAATACACGAGTTTGCACCTACCTTTATTTTTGTAACTTTAAGAACATCTTAAATTTTTGTGTGTTTCTTAGTTGGCTACCAATTTTGCTTAGATATATTACATCACAAAATCCCTACTATTTATTGCAAAATAAATACAATTTTTTTTTTCCAATTAAGAAATAATAATTGGAGTCTGTATTTATATTCCATATTTACACTGCATATTCCTAACTACTTTGTGTTTAAAGCTTTTCACATGCATATATCTATAATAAATATAATGACACCAACCATCTTTTTATTTATTTTTTAAGCTTTTTAAAATAATAAATATCATATCCTTCATCACTCCATCAACTTTTCTCTATAAGTATCATAATAATAATAATAATAATAATAATAATTATTATTATTATTATTATTATTATTTCTTCATGTGTTACATAAATTCTCAAGGGGGACCCTAACAAACTAAATTACTTCCCATTTTTTCATTACTCTTTGGTTGCTATGTATGTGCTGCCATTAGTGTCCTCTTGTAACTCCTTTTTAATTTTTAAATATTATTTTGACTAATGTACTTTGGGTCGGATGAGTTTCGATACTCTTAACTTTTGTTCATTTTAGTTTTTATGTTATAATAATTACAACATGATCATTTTATCTCTCGTGCTACAAAATTTTAACAAACTTATTTCTCCATGGACTCTTGATTATATGTATGTATATATATCATCTATGTGTTTATATGTGTTTAGTGTTTTTCGTTTTAGATCTTATATTAGTTACTCTTACCAAATTACAGTAGTGTTTCCTAAGATACCACACGTTGTCTATTAAATGAGTACAACTAAGTTAATATATAAAATTTGTAATATCGACCTTGAGGTCAAGTATTCGGTTTTCCTAACCTTATATATTGTAAAAATTTTAAAAAAGATACCGGCCATGTCAACATTATCGATCAAGATACTCTTTTTTGTTATACCATTCAGTTGGATACGTAAAAATAATTCTATTTCATTTAGCATGTTTATTGTTAGAGTATGAAAATTTGAATCTCCAACTTTTGGTGAAAGTTATGATATTTTAACCACTCAAATTATGCTTAAATTGGTAAGTAAAATCAAATACTTAAAACCAATATGTTTGTAAGCATGAGACAAAAACAAAACAAAAAAAGAATTAAGTTAGAAATTCAAGGACAAAACTTATAAAGGGTGTTTGGTGACTCGTAATAGAACGAGGTTGTAACGTAATATAATCAAACACTCATGTTTGGATTGAGCGTTTTGGGCTTGACTCATTACGTTATGATAGTTTTCATTCCAACCCTCTTTTTCATTGTTTGCACATTTCACAATCTCATTTTCGATCCGTCTTCAATTAATGATAATAATTACACTTTTCTGATTTTCAGTAATCCTAATTACATTCCAGCTCTCCAAAACAACCATCGATTTTTTCAACCCATAACAATTTATTATCTAACCAACATGAACATAACTCAACTGATATAAAACTTGTATATCCAAGATTTGCTTCTCACAACCTATATATCATAAAAAAAATTAACAACAACAACAATAAAAGAAGAAAGAAGAAAATTTGTTTTCAAATATAATAAAATAAACAAAATATCACAGTCATAATCTATCTATGATAAATCGCAATAGACTACTATCAATATCTATCAATCTATCGTGGTAGATAGGCTGTAATAATTTGTTATATTTATAAATATTTTCAATAAAAGTATTTTTCCTATAAACTAAGTTAAAATGAAGGAAAAAAAAAAGATAGGAATTAAATAGGGCAAAGGAAGTATTGGAATAATAATTCTCTTAACATATTATTCTTTCCATTAGACTTACAAATTTGGAGCAGCTTCATTCATGGCAGCCGATCCAGCGTCGACATTTATAAAGATCCAATCCCTAAATATCAAATAAAATATTTATTTATTTATTTATTTATATAATAGTTTTCTTTATCTTATTTATTTATTTATCTCTCTCTTATTGAAGTAGTGATTCTCTACACGTGCGTACACAGGAAACAGTCAAACAGAGAAAAGCATACAATTCTGTAATGATATTGCCATTAGAGGGTCAAGAGAAAGACAGCATCAAATAGGGAATCAAATTCAAAAGAAAAAAAAAAAAAAAGATTCCAATCTCAAAACCCTAATTTCATCTCCATCTTAATCATCTCATGCTATTAATTACCCTACTTAGATCTAAAAATTAGCATGAGATTCAACTGAGAGCACGACGAATTAATACTCTAGGGTTAGTTTTGAACACAAGCGGTCAACAAATGTAATTTGGAAGTCGGTCAAAGACGTCCATCAACATGACTAAAATTTTAAAAATCATGTGAAAAATTGTCAAACAGAAAGCGTTTTTTTTTTTTTCAATAGTACAAAGTGGAAGTAGAAACCGACAATAATACATATTTCATACTATTTGAATTATGTCCATGCTAGTGTTAAAAACTATGTCACTCAAATCAAGTAGGTGAAGTAGTATCAATACATTATCGAAAATGAAACATATAGTTCGACTCTCGACAACATAAAAGTTTAAGATATTTAGAAGTTTCCATTCTACTAATACTTTGTTCAACAAACTCCTAAACCTAAAAGTCAAACGTTACCGTATGTTGGGGAGTATGTTACATGTATTAAAGAGAAAATGAAAATGGGAAAAGAAGAAAGAATAATGCAAAAGGTAAGGTCAAAATCAGATTGAAAGATGGATGGATATGTCTGCCCTGTGGCATGCCATATTGCCATATTGCCATATTGCCATATTGCCATATTGCCATGCCATGCGTGCACCAACAACTCTTACCCCTTCACTCATCACTTTTATTTCTTTCCCACACGCAAACCTTCTTCACTTCACTTAATATATATAATATAATATCCCTTTTTCCTTTTCTTCTCACCATCTCATCAAACTCTCTCTCTCTCTCTCTCAATTTGCTTTTCAACAACTTTTATTATTTCAATTGCCTCTCCTTCTCTAAACAAATGGTATTAACGACCGTAGATGCTATCTTAACTAGATTGATACATTATTGTTTTCATTTCTTTTAACAAGGATACTAGAGGAAGAGACCGATAGACAATGTCTTAGTTAACTAGGTTGACATCTCCATAGCATCATCATCGTATCCCAGGCCAATGAAGATGCATTGTTACCGTTTATAATTTAAAGTAGATGGATCATTATTTTAGTTTGAGATTTGCAAGTTAGGACTTCAATTGAATGAGTTATCTAAGGATAAAAAAACCATGTGTCGTTTTAGGGTTTCAATAGTACATTATTAGTTATTATTATTATTTGAATTCGTGTTAAATAGTGATTACTAAATATTTGTGAAATATGTTCTTGTTGTTTTATAGTGGTTTCCTCAGTTGTCAGCTCAAAGGACTTATCAAAGTGTACCGAAGATCAAGAAAATTATGACTCTAAAGGGATTGAACTATTTGACTTTGTTTCATAAACTCATGTATTTTTTTTAACATTCAAGTTAAAATTTCGAAAACTAAACACATTTTATCTGTTTTGTATTTTAATTCGTTAAAACGAGCATATCTCAACTAACATATAGATATATTAGCGACTAGAAAGTTTGAAATGGATCAAACCCCTCCATTTTTATTATATAAAAGAAGGCAAAATAAAATCCATGGGTTTAAACATACACACAAAAAAAAAAAAAGAAGCACACACCTACTTTAATAAACAATAATATTAAATCACTAGTAAGAAGAGACCCCAATAGTTTAAGGTATATATATATATATATATATATATATATATATTAAAGAATAGGATAAGAAGGAATATACTTTAGTTTAATATATAGTTTGAAGAAAAAGACAAAGTATATATATATATATATAGAGAGAGAGAGATATTCCCTCTTTAAAAGGCAAGAAGAAGGGATCAAGTGTCCCTAAAAAAATTGGTCCTCCAACATCCATAGGACATGAGAGTTAAGGGATACCCTTTTGGATCTCTAACACCTTAGCTTTTTAATTAATTTAAAGAAACCTAGAGGGTGCCAAAGGGAAGCACTAAATCCTCCATTTTGAGAACTTTTATGGTTTTGTTGAGGGGACATAAGGCACAATTTCTGGTTTTTTATTTTTTATTTTTAAATAAACAAATCCCCACCCAAAATAAATAATGATCAATAATAATTATATAATAATTAATGGTTACACAAAAAAGTGCAAAGAACAAGAACCCTCATGGATTCCCTTCTCGAAGCTACACACACCATTATATTGATGCAACAAATGGGAATGTAAGGGAACAAATCAACCATTGTATTAGATTATATTATATGACTTAAATTAACATTTTAGTTGAAATGAGGTTTGTTCGACTCTAATGTTACATAATTTTTATTTTTAAATATAAGAGGTTCAATTTCATATTTATACGATTATTATTATAGTCAATGTACTTTCAAATGTCCAATTTTAGTTCATCTACTCTCAATTAAATCTTAAATTTAACTTATTCAAATAATTAAAAATGTCAATAAATAATAAAAAATCAACACTAATAAGATTTATTGAAAATGTTTAGACTAAGATTAAATAAAAGGAGAGAAGCCTTAATATGCCTCATTACTCATTGTCATTAACCTTAAAAAAAGGAAAATATATATATAAAAAAAAACAAAGCATTTATGCATTTAGGAGACAAGTGACCATATTAATGAAGATAATGTTTTTTTTTTGGGGTTAATTTTTATATATATAATCAAATTTGCTAAGGTGGTTTATGACCTACTAAATACATATTTGCATAGGTGGACAAGGAGTGGAAATAAATAAATAAATAAATAAAAACAGAGATTTTATTTAGTACAATAATAAAAAAATAATAATACATTTTCAATATTTGTCGGTTTCACCCTTTCCCCCATTGGAAGAACACCTGAAAAGATTCTAGGATTTTACACAATTAATTAACCAAAGTTAGCAAGTATCATGAAATGCCAAATTACATAGGCTAATAATTCTCGACTAGGTCGGTAGATGCACCTGAACATCTCAACTAAGTCGACACATTATTCATTGTACTCATCCAAAAGCATACTAATTTCATAGGCGAGTGATAACTTTCCTTTTCATGCAAACCCTCAAAATTCTTTTTGCTAATTACTTAAGAGATCAGTAGATGCACTCGAACATCTCAACTAGCTAAGTTGGCATATTCGTAGCACCCTCATCATTCTCCGAACTTGAAAGCTTGTTAATTCCTCCGTTTTTCTTGATGGGGTTTCTAAATTAAACCTAATTTTTATTTGGGGTGTTTTTTTTTCAATGCCATGAAGAGACTGAAAAAAGGGGTTGATTTTGCCAACCAAGAAAAAGGGAATCATGAAGGATTTGAAGATGATAACCTTCAGAAGGATAATGAAGTCTAAGAAGGAGTTTAGCTTGTGAAAGAGCAAAAGGGCTTAAAGGAATATTAGAAAACCCTAAACTTTTAAGCATTATTTCCCATGATTCATACCTTTCAGCATAGTGTTGTTTTTTCTTGTTAACTTCTCCTGAAACGATGTCGTTTATTTCCCTCCCAAACCAAACTTGCTCCACTGCCAATCTCTCCCTACTGTTTGGAGGCAAAGTTGCTTCTAATGAATCAAATATTAAAGTGTAATGATTCAATGCCTCTACAAATCTTTGCATGAATAATGGATGGTTGAAATTTGCTTCCTTTTCAGCTATTGTCACCACTTTTGGATTCAAAGCCTTGATTTTATTAAGCAATACTCGAACATCGTCCTTCATTAACCTGTAAATTTATCGCAACCTATCAACTTCATTAATTGTTAATTAAGTCAAAAACTTCAAATCTAACACTACCATAAACCACTCATTTGACCTTATGCTAATATCCACCTCAAGGCTAGTGCATGCTAAGAAAAATCTATAACCTTGTATGAACTTAAGCTTTTGAGTTTAGTAGCAGTTCAAAACATTGAGATAAGACATTATTCTTCTTCGATCCATTTGTTCTAACATTCATGTTTTAAGATTGTATAACTTTGGAACTTATACGTATTCTTGGCTAAAAATATGATTTTCCAAGAAAATCCCCCACCATTCAAACTCAAAAGGCTACAAAACTTAAGTTTTTAAGTTTAGTAGTAGTTCAAAACATGAGATCATAGGATGTTTCTTCATCAATGAATTTGTATTATCTCATTCATGCTCTCGATCTTCGTGCTAATTAACATTATTAAACCTTATACATGGGTTAACTAATAACCCATGTAACTAGAAACGTATGATTTTCCATGAAAATTTCCCCACCCTTCAAACTCAGACAACAGATCTAATAACCTCGTAAAAAAACTTAAGATTTTGAGTTAAGACGTATTTCAAAAACAAGAAATTAAACCAGACATTCCTCGATCCATTTATACTAGCTATACCAATCTTTAGTAGTGAAACTTTTGAGTGAAGAAGTGATTTAAAGTATACCGTACCTGTGCAAGTAGAGTACGCAGTTAACGGCGAGAGCTTCATCGGGGAAGAGGGTAAGAGCGGCGGGGATTACGCGATGATGATCACGATCATGAAGAAGAAGCAAAGGGTGAAACTGAAACCTCAAACCAAGTGATTGTGCAAATTTAGAGAGTCTATCACCAGTCTTATGAAGGAAATTAAGATCAAGACCAGTGGCGGTAATACGAAGCATAGGAGAAGGAAAACGATCAGCCAAAGCTTGCATAAGAGGAGGCCACTGAACACCATGCATAATATCAAAATCCAAAACATGAATCATACCACTTTCTTCAATACCTTCTAAAATGGCTTGATTTGCAGTCAAATGAGTGAATCTAATAAAGGGTGTGATTTGATTCAAGGATAAGTAACATGATTGAATCTTTTCAATATCATGATGATGATGATGAAAAGATGAACTATAATTTGATGAAGGGAGGAGATGAGAAAGAGAAGAAGAGAAATAATGGAGTAATCTTTGAGTTGAATCACCATAAGGAGAGGAATTTGAAGAGAGAATTGAAAGAAGATGATGAGCTGAAATGAAATCAGATTGAGAAATGAAATGAGCACAACGGATAAGTAATTGACGCATTTGCAAACAATGATCTTCCTGCTGTTCTTGTTCTTGTTGATGTTCTTGCTGAGAGGAATTGAAAGAAGGGTCCATAAGCATTATTATTATGAACCAAAAATTTAAAAATGGTCTGTGGATCTTTTGTTTTGTTTGTTTGTTTGTTTTTTTTTTTTTTTTTTGGTTTTTTGTTGGGATGGAAGGGATATAAATGGAAAGAAGAAATGAAAAAAAATTGCTTTTTTTTTTTTTTTTTTTTTTGATGACATAATATGAAGAAAAGTAGAGGCACATCATTATTATTATATATATCACTCTCTCTTTCTCTCATGAATCTGAAACTTGTAGTAGTTAGTAACAGTAACAAGCACTGTACTTTTTTTTTTCTTCTTTACTTTTGATGTTTTGGTTCTTTTAACTTTTTCAAGCGATTGTTTATATATATAAAGGAGGGTAAAAATGGAGGGATGCAACATTGATTTGTGACAATCAAAGTCAAACCCTTACCCTAAAAAAAGAAAATGGGATTGAGCTGACTCTTTTACGTGGGTTCGCCTCGTTTGAGTCATATTAGATGATATGAGGTATCGAAATAGTAACTGATAATGAGAGGAGTAACTGGTGTATTTTGTTAAGATTGTGATTGAGGTCAACATGTGGTGTCTCTTTAGGTTGTTCACTAATTTTTGGGTGGAATTTTGATTTTTTTTGTGTGTGTGTTTTTTTGGATTGAATGCTTGTTTGGGTTTCATGGTTTATAATATAATATTAGATAAAATTGATTTTGTTTGAGTAGTAGTTAATAATAAGAGGAGTAATTTGTGAATTAAGATTGTAAGGTCGTTAAGTTTTACCATTGTGGAATCTTTTATATATATGCTCTCCTTTGAGATGATGCTTTTTTGAGTTTAGTATTCTTGAATTAGATCTCAGCTCTTCTTCTTGTGTGTGTGTTTTTGGACTAAATGTTCGTTTAAATCTCACAAACTCTGATACCATATTAACTTACACATTAGATTCTATCTCAAAATCAACTGATAATAAAATGAGTAACTTGTGTGTATTTTATTAAGACTGTAATTTTTTCGATATGAAATCGAAGTGAAGTGAGGAGGAGGAAAATTACTTTTAAGTGTTTTTTTGGGGAGTTGGAGAGAGAAAAGAGATTCTTTTGATTTTGGAGTTAGATTTTTAGTGGTTTTCAACAAAAAATAAAATTTGGGTGAGCATGAAAAAAGGGATTTTCTATCTATCCACTACTAAGCTTTATACATGCATTTATTATTTGAAAAAAAGAAATAAAGTCTTTCTTTATTCTTATCTTTCAACTATATCAAACCCCTCATAATGGGTTGTATCAAATCTTAATGTTTTTTCTAAAAAACTACACAACAAAGTTAAAGGTTTTGAATATTTTCTTCCCTCTCTACTATACCCTTTTCATATTGCACACACACATAAAAGAATACTTAAAAACAAAAAAAACCATTCCTCTAGTTTAGGCTCTATACAAGATTTTGATGTTTTTATATAATTTAGGTAGTGTTTGTCTACAAATTTCGTAACTCATGCTTAAATAATGACTCACCTCCACTAAACTTTAATAGTATCTACGGTTAAAATTTGCACACTTATCGAGAAACTCTATCATCACAACTCTGGACTCCAAAACACAGGTTTTTCAACTCTGGTGTCCGAGAGTGTTTGGATCTAGCAGTTTGGGAGTAGAAAGTTGAGAAGTGTGAAGTTGTAAACCCCACTCCTTGTTTAGGACAAGGAGTTTTTAGGCTCCATATAGCTAAAAAAATTGATTTTATGTCTCATTCCTCTTTATATCAGAAATTCCAGGAGTTCACAACTCTACTTCTTACCTAAGTACTTAGACAAACTCTCCCGTTCAGAAAAATATGCGAGTTCAATTGTGCTTTGCCAACCTATGGAAGATTAAAGTGTAAAGTGAGAATGACAATGCATATATGGAAGTGAAGTTCTTTTTTTTTTTTTTTTTTTCCCTCTCTTTGAGAGAGATGTCAACTCATGTTTGAGCTAAGCCTAGCTATAGAGTTGTAACCTATGTATGAGAGAGTGGTCAGCCTAAGGCCCAAATCAAGGAGTTTGGGACAATGGGAAGCCCTTATATTGGAGAGTAAAGAGTGCAACATATATAAAGGGAAAAGTTGTGTGTTGAGAGATGTTGATTAATAGGAAAGATTTATCCACAATCTAATCACTTAATCACTTCATGTTGTTAATATCGAGATGTTAGATTATCTAAAGTTCTGTTTGATAACTATTTTTTTTTTAATATTTGAATTTTTGAATTTGATATTTTTTTTTACGTGGATTTCAAAGTCTAAATTAAACTTTGAAATCTTTGAGAAAGGTAGTTTTTAAATTATATTTTTGTTTTTAAACTTTGACAAATATTTCTTTAAGAAAAATTAAAGAAAATAATTAAATTGATTTCTTAAGGACTAAAAACTAAAAATCAAATAGTCAATTTGCTTACTTAGTACTGTAAAATTTTTTTTAATCTTTACAAAAAAGAAAAAAAATCATTTTTAGACATACAAATAATAGATTTGATTAGGATCATTTACTGTGATTTCATCGTTAGAACTCAAATAGTAGTAATAAAAAGAATCCCAAACAATGGATTATGACTCAAGGTATGAAAATGCATAAATTAAAAGTAATTGAAGACAAAAGAGAATCATTTTCATACATCAATCACAAAACATAACAATCAATCAAAGTGAGTCCACCCATCGGGAGAAATTGACGACAACAATATTTGTGTCAACATCAACATTTTTAACCTTGACGGCATATGATAGTGATATAGTGCGATGTAACTACACTAAAGATGTTCTAAATTGACCGAAGAAATTGAAATTAAACTATGCTCTTGAATCGAAGAGTAGTACGATGAAACATTCCAAAGTAAGTCCATTCTTAAAGCTAATTAATATAGGGAGGTTGTAATTAAGTGTATGTTACACATTTTCTTTTTTCTTTCTCCCTTTTATGACAATATGTGTCGGGTGGAGAATTAAATTTGTAACTTTTAGCTTAATAGCACAAACACTATGTTACTGAACTATACTTATTTTGGCAAAATATTAAAAGTGCAACTGTCAGCCAACGTCAAAAAGGTTTTGGAAAATCATGGGTTTGCCTTACATTGAAAGAGTTTAGGAAAGTCATGGGGTATAATAGAAGTTATGCCTTTAGTTTTCAATTGTCTCAATTAGAAACACTTTAAGCTTACGATGCTAACTCTAATTAAATTCATTTTCTATTCTCTATAGTTAGAGAGTGGAAAAAAGAAATGCGTAGTCAAAAGCTTTGAGAGAGTACTCTTGTTATTGGATTTGGGAGAGAGAAAATTATTATGTGTGACTGTAGCCATTTTTCACATAGTGAATTTTTTGTTGTGGTTAGTGGTTTTTCTTTGGTAGTTTTTCATGTAAATTCTCGTGTTGTCAAATTTTATTGTTTTCTTATAATTTCTCATTTTTTTTTCCTATGGTAGAAGTGAGAGGTTTTTTCCCAATAAAATATAGGGATTAACAATTATAAGGTTTTTTTTTTTTTTTTTTTTCATCCCCTTTTAACTAAGAAGACTTTTCTCTAGCATCCTCCATATAATTTCTTTATCAATGAAGCTGTTTGGAAATATCTTTTCTCAAAGAGAAACAATGACGACGCAATTGCAATAGTAATATAGAATGATCGGATTAAAATTTGTTTTTGAAACTAAAAACTAAGGGGTTATTTGGGCCCCCTACCTCAAGTGGGATAGAGTGGACTATTATAAGTTTCTTTATATTAGAGGCTCCAATTATAATAGTTGATGTTTCTAAATAATGTTTAGGGTGCTTTTAAATAATGTTATTTTGATATTTATTGACTAAAATAGGGTATGAGATAGAAAATTGACAAAAGTAGAATAATAACGTCATGTGTCCGATACACGATTAAGCGATTTAAGAGCTAAATCATGTACAAGCTCTACGACTTTGTGCCACATCATCACCTTCACACGATCGTGCTAACCTGCCTCTACCTCCCCCATCTTTGCAAACTTCTTTATTCTCTAGTTACACCTTTGCAGATTTTAATTTTCATTTTTTTTTCCAAAACATATCTTTTTAATATTTTAAAATTGTCATTTTTGAAATAATGCTATTTAAATAATTTGATTTCATTTTGAAATAACTAACTAAAATATATATGATTTCGTTATTAAATAAATAACTAAAAAAATATTAAAGACAATTAATTTTTTTTTAAATATTGTAGTTGTAGACCGTCTACGACATTGGCCTTAACATTTGACCAAACTTACGCGCGTTGACATAGTTGGTGACATAGGGTATGACTGGATTAAGGGCGCTAACATGGTTGGTGACGTAGGGTAAGACTTGATTAAGAGAAATCGTGTACCTTTGCTCCAAACCAAAACTACCACATTTTTGTCGATAGTTCGAGCTTCAACCTTATTTTTATTTATTCTTTTCAATGTACCCTATCTTTGTCAATAATTTGGAAAACAACATTATTCTTGAACTTTCTCCTTTCAAGTCTCTCTTTGTTACCTTGTTTACTATTTTCTGCTCATTTTCTTTGCCTTTTTATTTGTCACAATGGTTACTATTTCTCATCAGACTAAAATAGTTTGCACTGTAAACACAAATTATTATGATCGAAACTAAAGTATCATGAACTTCAAATAATAGACTACTATAACTCACATACTATTATAATAACCGATCAAGTGTCCGAAAACGTATTGTCGTCCAAATAGAAAGCAAATATTTATGAGAGCAGTGGAATGAAAGTGGTTGGGATATTGAATCAAAGAAGAAACCCTAGGGAACTATATATAGAAAAGTTAAAATAAAAAAACAATATAATTAAGAGAAATAGAGAAAAAGAACATACAAATGTATCTAAAAATCATTATTTTTGATCAAAGTAGAAAAGCCACACGCAAAGTGAAAAATGTGAAAGGTTTTTACTTTTTATGTACATTTTTGCAGCAAACTTAACCCCCAATTCTTCGCTTAACACTGACACTCCCCACTGCCCTTTCCCTCCTCACACTATCATCTTCCTCAATAATTAGGGTTTTTCCATTTTAAAAATGATTCGAGAACGTCGACAAAAATGGAGATCAAGATTCTTACACGGATAATATGTCCCCATTTGTGTGAGAGTTTTGAAATGAAACCACAAGATCAAACCACTTTGAGGATCGTTGCCCCTAAAAGAATCTAAAGTTTTGCTATAATTTGTAAATATTTTAATTCATTTTACTATATTTAAAAACGCTTATTCGGTAGTCAATTCAAACATTATTTCTATTCTTTTATGTTTTTAAAAAAGTCAGCTTAGTGTTTTTGTCTGAATCTTCGTAGGTTCTTTGTCATTGTGTGAGTGAAGAATCAGACATAGACTATAAATGTTTTTTGCTTTTGCATTACATTATAACAAGTTCGATATGTCTTAATCAATACCTCATTTTTGTGCTTTTTTCTCTGCTAATGATCTTAGTGATAAAATAACAAAGCTTTTGAGGATAGCTTCAGTGATGAAAGTCTTAGCTATAGTTTTCCCTTGTTCAATGGAAGTTGCAATAATGAATATATGAAAACATTCTGAAACATCTCTAAAAAAAAAAAAAAAAAAATTAATTGTCTCATATTTAATGTCAGATGTTTCAACAGGAGTTGAGTTTTTTATACATTTATATGCATGAATCATCAACAACTCTCATGACAGTAGTCTATACTCTAACAAGAGGGTAATATGAGTGCACGTGTTGAGGTGTTATCTTGCGTTTCGAATGACTAAGTGTAGGGTTTGGCTACTAATCGTGCTCCAAAAATTAGATTTAAGTTGTATTTGTATTGACATCTCTCTAATCCCGGAGATGACTTTTGATCTGTAATTTAAATTTTTTTTCTTTGATAATAAAATTTTATTCTCTCTTTGTCTATAAACGTATAGTTAACACACTGTTAATGAACTACGTAAATTTGTGTATCGATTCTCTATTGCTTTACATTTTGTACTCAATTTTTTATTAGATTGTATTCTTCATATTTAACTTTTGAGTTAAGATAGCAGGATTGAGCCCAATTAAGGTGTGGGTTTGAGTAATTCAAAATCTTTAGTTGAATTGTTATTATTAGATTAGGGTATTTATTTATTTATTGTTTTTGAAGAATTAGATTAGGTTATTTGAAAGTAGAACTTCATTTGTATTTGCAATTGTAATTGATTAATAAGATGTGGTGATTGCAGATGGTGAGTTTGGTGATTTTGTTCACTTTTTTTAAGTCCTTCCTCTGAATAGGGCTTGCTAGTAGGTTAAGTAAAGTATTCGATAAAACACCATTCTAACTATTTTTTTTTAGGTTATTCTCTTGGTTCAACGATAAGAATGGTGGAATATCATGAATTTGTTATCTGGTGCTACAAACACGCAATTAAATACAATAAAGTCTAGGGGTGATGGATCCTGGTGGGTGGTTTGGAGGCAATGCTCCAAACCAACTCATAATTTGTATTCAACGTATTTAACTATATGAGTTACTTAAGATTATAACATTAGTGTTTAGAGAAGTGCACTATATAAATTTTCTAACCCAAGTGATGTCATTTTGTATTATGAAAACAAACTCTCTAATAAATTGTTCCCCCTTTAATTTGCTTCATGGATGTAGCTAACATATTGTTAATGAACAACATATATCTGTGTGTCGATCCTTTCTATTCTTTTACATTTTTTGTATCTTTTACTAGTCAAGTTCGTAAGAGTAGTGAATATATATCAAACCCAAAGAAAACTTGTTCTATGTACAAAGGTTGTAAACTATTAGTGACGTCAAATCATTTAAATTTTAATTAACATCAAAATCCATGCATCTTTTTTCAAGCTCGACAATATGATGCTCAGCACATTTTTAGATAATGTATGAGAATGTCATTATATAATGCACTAAGACATGAGAATCTTAAGAATCTATTATTTAAAAAGATGTCCAAAATTATACCTCTTGAATTATAGGGCATTCTAAGATATAAGGTCATCTCGAAATATCCAGCCATATCCATATTATATTATGTGTTTGTATAAAACAAATAGGACAATCTCGACATTTATGTCCCTCGGGGCTGTTTTGGCCCTCAACTTTGGGCTATTATAACTCATTCCATCTTTGAAGGTCTAATTATAATATTGTTTCCTCCACTATTTCAAATTCGTCTTTGTTACAATGTTTATCATTTCTTACTCATTTTATTCTCTCTCTCTTTACTTTGTTGATGTGTTTACCATTTTCTATCAAAATTAAAATAGTCACAACCCAAATACAAACCATTATAATCTATACTTAAATAGTTTACACTCTAAACACAAACTATTATAACCTACACCCCGTAATAAATAACAATTCAATACTCCAAACACTCCTTATACTCCCACCAAACAAGCTATGCTAGCTCTTGATGTAATGTAATCCATCTAAAATGCACGTTTGAATTGAACGTTTTGGACCTAATTTGTAATACAAAACTCATTCTAATATGTTTCGACAGTTCTTAATCCAACCATCATTCTCACTGTCTTCACACTTCACAATCTCATTTTTCGTTCTATTTTTTATTACTCACACTTTTTCAACACTACCCTGATTCCAGTAATCCTAATTACATTTCAGCTTTCAAATAATCCTAAAGAAATGTTTATTCTCTTTTGCTAGCTAGCAACCATTGATTTTTGACATTTGGAAGAAGGAATATATACATACATATATATATATATAGAAAGAGAAGGTCTTAATTAGGGTTGTTTACTTATAAAATGGGTTGGCAATGTACTGCACCCAGTCATCTCCACAAACCCTATATGTTCATGTTTTTTACCCTACAACCATAAAAATGTGGAGTGCAAGCTTTAAAAAGCTGAGTTATTTCTTCACTTCAATATGCTTTCTTCTCTCTTTTCAAATCAATTCCTTTGGATTTGACATTTCTGAACTTCCAAAATTTTACATTTCAATCATTCACCCCCTCTTCTACACTTTCTTTATTTCTCATTTTATAATAATATATAAAATAGTAATAATATTATTGTTTTAGATTTGTCTTCCATCAAATTTATTAATCCTAGCTTCTTAAAGTCTTGTGTATACACTTGGATATCGACATGAGGTATAAATCAACATTACCCTCATATCGTAAAAAACATATGAAATATAACAAATAAGCGATGAATTATCCTAATAAATCGATATTTTAAATCTTGAATGAGTGAGTTTTTTTATTAGGAAGTGTGAATGGATGGTTGAAGGGATTGTTTGAGAGTGTTGTAATTTTAAGACAATATAATACTTTTGAGAGTGATGTGACTAAGTTTTAATTTAATGTTCCTCAATTTTAGTGAAATGTATAGATGGTTTGGATGGAAGTATAGAACATATCATAGCCCTAAATTGCATTTTTTGTTTCATTGATCCTATCATTTTGGTGTTATCACATCAATGAAAGGGACTTTAGATTCTAGTTGTAAGAAATATAAATAGGATTGAATTCATGCAATAATTAATAAGTGCCCAAAAGGGTTTAATATATTGAAATTTGAAAATTTATTGGTATTTATAACAATTGAATAGAGTGGGTTGTTAGTTCTTACAATAGTTATTTGATGTGTGTTAGTTTCTTCAAGTTTAGGTTCAAGGTGTCACATCTAAATTTAAAAGTTATTCAAACAAAAGTTAATATAGTATGTTTCTTCCTCAAACCAACCAACTCAAATCATGATTTTTCATTAAAATGTTGGTCCGGTTAAAATTTTTAAGGAAATCGAAATTTTCGATTCGATTCAGTTTTGAATTTAGAATCGAATCCAAAGCCGAACTGTACCAAACTGTGCATATTGAAAATCAAATATTTATAGTTTGGTTCAATTTGGCATATATCTAAATCGAGAACTTCAATTCAACCATCGAACGGAACAGTGGACGTCTCTAAACTTGACGTTTAACACGACTCGAACGTTGCCTAATTTGATTCTAATTAGAATTTCAATGCCTTCAACTTGTGCTATGGCTCAACCTCAATCACTCTTCACTTTCTTCATCCTCTACATCCAAGGTAAGGGAGTGAAGATCCATTTCTCTTATAACTTACTAATCATCATATATTAGATTCAAGATTAAAGATAGGAGTTCAAGACATCATATAAATAAAATTGGAAAGGCCAAACCATATCTCTAACTCTAAGATATACAATCAAGTGGCTTTTTTGTTATGCTTAATATAATTGAGATTATAAACAACACTATGTATATTTTGTTCCAAATATAAGAGAAATAATTACCAAATACAAATTTTCTTTTATTTGCAAGATCAGAGCATTGGAAATGAAGATATTTATATCCACAAGAAATATGAACTTTCTGCCACCAAACTGACAAACAATAAAAATGACACTTGAAAAAGATAAACTTCATAGCCATTTCCTCCAACTGCCTGATCTTTTGTCACCAGAAAGGAACCTTGGAAGGCTTAGCAAACTATTCACTCTGGTAATACCCTCCAATGCAGACCATTCCTCCTCTTCATTTGAAAGGCATTCAGCTAAGCTTCTCTTCGACGGGTTTCGCCCTCCAGCTACAACCTTCTCATCCGTTGAGTCGGAGACAGGTACAATCTCGTTAGAGCTTTGTACAGTGCCTGACTGCTTGACAATAGTTGTTCTACGATCATCGGAATCAACTTCGATGTCTTTTGCGTCGTCGCTTGGTGTGGCCAGAACTTCTTCCACTGGCATTGCACAAGTTTCCATGTTTTCTTCTACTTCAGGTTCATACTCGAGAAAGAGACATACAACTGCGCAATCGTCATTCTTGGATGTAGGATATTTCAGTCTCCATGCACGAACGGCACAGTCGACAAGAGCTCTGGCTGCTGTTTCGCGAGAAGGGGCTGACGCAACAATCTCGACAGCTTCTTTATTCGAAAGAACGTCCCAAACCTGTGTCATGTAGTAGGATGATTGTATTAAACACATTTTCATCCGAAAGCATCTGTTACTTCCAACTGAAATCTTCATTCTGGTTTAAAGATACCAGAAGGAATACTCTAATGAAACATATACTAGCACGATGCCGGGATAGCAATATCCTGGGGACGAACTTACCTAGCGAGAAGAAAACGCACCCTTCTTCCATACAAATAGAAAACTACAAATATGAAAAATTAGAAGTTTCTTTAAAGCTTGATCAGAAAAGTGATGAAAGAAGAAAAAATATACCCCGTCAGTGGCAAGAATTACAAACTGATCTCTTGCGGTAAGGTGACGATAATAGACATCGGGAACAGAAATAAGACCGAAATCCTTCAGACAAAAGTCTCCAAAAGCTCTCGCCATAGCCAAACCAGGCGAATCGTTATTTGGCAACCAGACTCGTGCAACTTCGGGCTCATCCTGCAAAGCAAAGACCCTTCCTTTGCATTGCTGGATCCTAGCAGCTTCACCTAGATTACAAAAAGAAAAGTTGGAGAATGTCCATACTGCCGGCTCAGTTTCACATAACTTGAACAATATAAGTTCAGGGATAAAATATAGTTTTGTGACTAGTTTTTGTCTCTAACGTCTACCTAAACTTAGACACAAGTCTAAAATGTTATATTACTAATTCATAATAAATAGGGAATGATAATTTGAAAAAAATAAAAAGTTAAAAAGCCTGTTCAACAGCAAGAGGAGAAAAAAAAAAGAGCATTAAGGAAAATCCTTGCGGGAAAATTTTGAAAATCTAAAGGGGTGTTTGGGACGGTGGGTGGGTTATAATAGTATATGTTTGAGATACAAGCTATTATATTTTCTTATAATACTTCGTGTATTAAGTGCAGGTTATTTAGTCCGTGTTTAAGTTTTTTTCTACTATTTCTTTCATCAATCATCACACTAGTAATTTTACCTGAAATATCATACTTTTGAAAATATAAATAAAACCATTTTTCCCACCAATTTATATAAAATATGTTGGATTTTGAGTTGTGTTGATATCTGTCCATTTTGGGATGTACCAATATTGGTGAACATGCAAAAAATACATTAGATTAGCCAATATTTGTACACCCCAAAATGGATGGATGTTAACTTAAAATCCAACGCATTTTGAATAAAGTGGTGGAAGAAATGGCTTTATTTATATTTTTAAAATACTAAATTTCATGTATAATTACTTGTATGATGAAAACATGGTACGAAAAAACCTAAACACTAACTAAAATAGTATGAATTCCAAACACAACTATTAATCAAGATTATAGTAGTCTGCATACCAAACAGTAACTATTATCAACCACAAACTGCCACAAAGAGAAAATATGAAAGAGAAGTAATGAGAGGGAGGAAAGATCAAACAAATGAGTAGAAGAGAAGTAGAGAAGACGAAACCCCAAAAAATGTGAAGCGCATGAGATCAAAATCATCCGAGAAACCCTAATGAGGAGAAGTGGAAATGAGAGTTACGAAAAGATGGAGTTTTTGGGAAAGCAGACAAATGAGAAGGAGAATTGTAGCGAACAGGTTGAGTGGAAAAATAGTGAAAACTATATTAAAGAAGGCTTTACAATAGTATTTACCATACAAAACACTAGGTTAAAATAGTCGGCGTCCTAAATATGGAGTGATCTACACCGACTTGTAGTTGGGGTCCCAAAGGGCCCCTAAGTGTAGAACAGCATAAAAATAGGTTACTAATGTCACTTTTTCATTAAAGGTTTTAATGGGTAAAAAGCTAAATTTAGAACTTATTAAGAAAACAAGAACTAAAATGGAACTTTTGAACTTTAAGGACCAAATTAAAAATGATGGCATATTTCCTACTAGTAGATGAGTTTACCTGGAAGGTCAGGTTTCAAGTCCACCGTTAATTGAACTGGAATCAAAGAGTTATCTTCGTCTATTGTAGCCAACACTGCTCTCGAGTCACCAACATTTCCAAGTATAAGGTTCTGACCCTAAAATACATCATTTTTCAATTTCAGTTTAGGTTACATATAATGGGATAAAACGGTACTTTATGGTATCACATGCAGAGTGCAGTGTATATATCTCTTTCGACATGAAATAAGGACAGATGCTTATTTATAGAACTCAGTGCTATATATTGAGAATTAACTTCCCAGTTATATTATTTGCAGTTCTTAAAATGAAGAACAAGAATCTATGCTCTCTCTTAAATTACAAGTTCAGCATATATAATTGGTCCAGAATAAGATTTTTCTGCAACTTCCAGTCATACATGAAATGAACACACAAGACCTGAAGGAGCTAAACATAACAAAACATCCTCCATTGGGTACAAACCAAAGTACCAATTAAGGACGAAAAAATGTAGACAAGAATGATATACCTACTCCCAAACAGTCAACAAATCCCTTTTCACTAACTAGAGAAAAACCTTCTGTTTCTCTCCTACCAAGTTTCACAAAGCATCTCATTTCACTAAGCTAGATAGCTTAAGAGTTCTTAAACCTGCAGCACCAATATTGAGAAAAAAAATTTACTTTACAAATGTGTGGATGGGGACATACTAAAACAGAGATTTAATGGTTAAAGACCTTCAGCACCAATAGTTCAAATTTTAGAGAATCTTCTTTTACTGGGGACTAAACAATCATTCAGAGAGAGATCCATTCAGAAGAGTGGTTGTTTGACTCCTTCTCTAGACAAACACCGAGGAAAGGGACCGGCAGTTCTAGCAATCAGCCACCCGAGCATCCTTGTAAAGGAACAATTCAATGAATCTAGGTAAAGAAAACTCAAAATGCTGGAACTCCACCAATGATCCTTCCAAAATTGAAGGTAACGATCATACCCCACCACAAATCTCTATCTTTCTTGCCCAAAGTTACTAAGCACGCTGCAAATTCTTTCTTATTTTGGGGGAAAAAATATGTTTGACCATTTGGTCCCTAGGTTTCAACAAGTTACATTGTTAACCTTGGGTTTTGAATTTAGTTTCCATTTGGTCCCTAGATTCATAGATTTTACACTTTTACCCTTATGTTTCTACCAATG
>JBBPDJ010000020.1:20869584-20887068 GCA_037974625.1 Cucumis cinereus
AATAGACGTTAAGAATCGGATCCCAACCCCAAACAGCTACAATAGATTCAAAGGCATGAAAGCACATCTCTAGCTGCGGTCAAAAAGTTGATAAATGGCTAACAAACATACTTCTTCAATCAGCTTATCCAAGACTTTATGGGGTGCCTAGTTCAAGAGGATACACGATTGCTTGACATTCATCAGACTGCTCAAAGGGTAGGGACCCAGTCCCTAACTTGATGGGTAGCAGGGAGTATCTCAACCTCTTATACAAAGTCTATCTGAAAAGCCAATATCCCAAAGAAAGTTGAAGTGCTCTAGAGGATTGCACCTGTTTATGCCATAATTCCTAATTGGTGGTCTCCTCTAAGAAGAATATGGATGATCAAAGACACATTCTATTTCACATATTTTTTTCCTAGGTCCTGCTGGAAATATCACTTTAATGTTTTCTGATTAATTGATGTTTTCCAAAGAACAGCTAGGAGGTTGCTTTTTCAGCTTCTGAGTGGTGTCACTTAAGGCCCTGTAAAAGTTTCATAGACAAATGTGGTGACGACTCTTCTTGGGAAACTTAGGTTCAAAAGAAACAAGAGGATCTTCCAATGGGAGGAGACTACAATAAAGGCCTTCTGGATCTAGTTAAAGTGTTTTCCTAGTATTCCATCTCAAAAGACTACAAATTATACTTTCTCCCATATCCATGCCAACTGGGAAGTTTAATTATACACACACACACACACACACACACACACACACACACACACACACACACAGATATATATATATATATATTGTAATTCCCAAGGTTTGGAAGGCAATACCTCATCTCCATCCTTACCCTCCTTTTATAACGACAGTATTGTTTCTTTTTCAGTTTTTCTAATTAAATAATAATAATAATAATTGAGGTATGTGTATGCCATAATGCATGAGTTATTGAGGGCACCTAGACTCGAGTGATGCGAGACACCTCCACCTAACTTAGCTCCTAATACAACCTTCGCTTACTTCTAAATCTTTGAAGAAAATGGAGAAGACAAATAATCGCCATCATTTACGCAGTTAATGCCGTGCAACCAGTGTAATTGTCTCTCCCACCCATTTCCAAAGTGTACTCATTTAAGATTGTGTCCATCATTTCTAAGCCAATTTCCACGAATTCATTTATCTGTATTACCTATTCTTAAAGCATACTCATTTTGTCAATTTGGAGAACAATCAGAGGAAGAATAAATGAATGAGATTTGATTGTTTTAACCTTCAATAAAATGGCTCTGACAGATAAACATTTATGTCTGGAAATACATTAAAAAAATCCACTGTATGATGCAATATACCTGCTTTATTAGAGTCACAGCTGTCGATCCACTGCAAAAACAATCAATTTTGGGATGCAGTTTCAACTCTTTATCCATTAATTTGAAGGACTTCAGTAAAGATACTTTGAGTGGTAGAAACATCTTGGGGAATTTTTCATTTTCCTCGCCGTCCAATGACTTGTAAGAATCTTCATCTCCATCTAGAGCAACAGAATCTTCAGAATTTGAACTTCGGGAATGTCTCGTTTTAAAGAGGTTGCTTTGTTCTTCATTTGATTTAGATGTCCATTGTGTACATAGGATTAGAGGGAGAGTATCACGAACTTTTTTCGCAACCATATGTCCAAAAGGACCATGTCCATCAAATACCCCACAAAATACTGTATCTCTCTTTGAACTGAAATTCTGTCAGAAGTATTTGAACCAAGTTAATCCAAAGGGCAATGAAATGTAAAAGACCTGAGCAACTAATGACTGTCGAAAGCAAACGTTCAGGAACCGATACACGTAATTCACTTATTCACAAATAAGGAATACATAATAGCTTAGACAAAACTTCACAACAAAATACAAGCCATGACAGAGTTCTAAATGCACCAAGCAGGAAAATAATAATATGATAAATAGCATAGCTTTAATAGCTGAAGTTCACCAAATGCTAGGCACTGACTAATGTATTCCTCGATGCTTGTCTGCTCCGAACAGAGAAGGTAAAACCTTCCATACATGAAGAAAGGCTTTGGCCACTAAAACCCATAGTATCTAATAAGTAGAACTAACTTGGCAGCTAGGAACTGTTTGGAAGTTGTTTTTAAATTCCAATTTCTACTTTAAGACTATGAAAAATGAGGGGAAACTTCGTTTGAGATATAAATCATCTTATGTTTATTACTCATGTATCTGATTTATTACAAGCTACAGTTTGAGAGACAAAGATCTTTGGTTACTTAAACTTGGCAAACGGGCTTTTCTCTTACTATACCTAATCTTTCAAAAGCACAAAACCCTTTCTCGCTTTAGTATATCATGATCTGACATGGATTTAAGGCACAATTAATATTACCAACATACAACCTTTTCTGGACCCTTCGTAAACCCAAATGACCTCTGAGACTGCTGGTTGGGTTCCTCAAGCTATACTAAAGAGCCATGAATCAATAAGCTTCGTAGCCACTAGGAACAGACCAGATTTTTTAAACAAATTCACAAAAATCTAGATTTTATGCTAAATGAATATTGTTGGACACAACCTTCGCCAGACCCTTTCAAATTAAAACACAAGAATAACCAGAAATCTTCCGACAGTTGTGACTTTCATGAGGCTACATTGTATTCTCTCAATTGTCCATTTAAACATGTTAAAACTTGCCCTAGTTCTCTTGCTCTTAGTATAATACTCCTGTACTTTGAGCTTAAGTCTCATTTATTAATAATAAATATAGTGGCTTGTTTCCATTTTAAAAAAAAACATGTTAAAACTTGCCGATTATTCTAGGGACTGTAAATCGGAAACAGAAAAGTTACTGCAGGTATGTTCATAAGGTAGAAAAGATAAAACCATTAACCTCCTCCAAGATGGCATATAGGATTTGCAATAAGTAGCCGAGGGACTAAAGAATATTCCCTTGCCAAATTACTGAGTTTTGGATAAGCTGTACTTCTAAGTGAGGTACTTCTTCTATCAATTTTCCACTTTTGATAGAAGTTTAGATTTAACTATATAACCAAGACCCATGAACTTTTTCTGAAGTACTTTGAACCATCTCAAAAGCATACTAAACTCACCAACTTTTACAACTTTAAACCACTAAAGGAGTAGACACCAATCTATTAGTTCCTACCTGATCTAAATAATCTGCTTATGACTGCCATGAACCTTCAGTTCACAAAATGCTCCGATAGACACAGAACAGTCAGAACATCAACAGTCAACAAAATATGGACTATTGAGATAGCAATCCTTTCTTCCTTAAGGATGAGAATGTTCTTTTTCCATGTAAAAAGCTGAATATCAATCCTCTAACAGAAATACACTAAAGAAGAAAGAACAAGAAACCTTCCCAGAAGCTAAAATGTGCATAAAAAACCACATCAATTGAAATTCCAAAAACGAGGAACAAACAAGCAAAAACCCTAACATTATCATAAAAAATCAGTAGAATCTCCATCTCTGCCCTCAAACATCTACTTTCATATGATTTAATGTAAGCTCAAAGGGACACTATCAATCAACTTAAAACGAAGAACAGAGTGATGTAACAATGTGAACAACAATTAGGTACTAACCTCCTGCACAATCATGGCGTCTTGATTAACCCCTTTCTTGCCCTGCTGAGTATACAAACAAGCAATTCTCGATGACCCATTTGAACAAATCCTCCCCGGAACCTCAAATTCGTGGACTTTCTCTGAACAAACCGCAACCCCAAAAGTTTTAGTGGAATTCTTCTTCCACCAACGCGGCTTACTAGTCGTCGAGTACAAAAATGAAGAAGAAGAAGAAGAAAATGACTTTGTTGTAGAAACCGTCGGAGCCTCTACCGGCGCTGCGGCGGCAGAATAAACTCCACCTCTGCTCTGCCGCCTTTTAGGAGACGAATGACAAGAACCCATCAACAAAATCGGCTTAATCAACCAAAATCAACACCAAAACAGCTTCCTCTGCCCCTTCTTAGGGGGTTATCGCGCAATTTCCCTTCCGATTGAAAATCGGGTTGGAATTAAATTATTGTGTTAGTTGTTGGGATTCCGTGAGGGAATAGAGGACAATATGGTAATTAAGTCGAAGTTGATGAAACATCGTTATCGAGGTGTGTGGATCATAAATTTTTTAAAAAAACAATTAATTCTTTTTCTTTTCTTATTCAATGAAGATGGATGAAAATTTTGAACCCATTGTTGGATTAGGCCGTTTCCGGTTTGTTCCGCCGTCGTATACGGTGGTTGTGGTTGAAGTTAAGGTTTGCTTGCCGGAATTTACCACTGTTTGCAGGTGAAACCTCGGGAATGGGCAGTCAAAGAGTTGTCTGGAAGGACACGACAGGACATGACACGATGCTACACATGTACTGGAGTGACAATGGTGCAATTTGTCGTGTAAGAGACGAGTGGATTCGGTTCTTATAAGGATTAGAATCAACAAAAAAGTTGGGTTTTTTTCTCTTTTCCAAGATGGGTACTGGTCTGTGGGAATTATTGTTGGTTACTTTTAATGTGAAAGATGATGACTTTAGAGCTGTGATGAAGCTTACGTTCGTTTTATGATTTTGACTTTTGAAATTAAAGTCAACATAGTCAAAAGCACGTGGGTTTGTGGTATTAATTATTAATTTTTTTTCTTTGGTTTATCAAAGAAAGTCAATCTTCAACGTTTAAGAAATTGTTGTTACTTTTCATATTTATATTTAAGTAAGAGTTTTTTGTTTTTTAATTTAATTAGGGAAGGTGTTTTAAAAACGTGTGTAATAGATTTGACGAGGAGTAAAGGATCTCGAAGTTTGATGATTATTTTATGGAGTTTTTCAAATCCAATCAAAGTATAATATGAGTTTAATGCGTTATGGAAGTTGGATGGGTTCAGTCACGATCGAATTTGAAGAAAAATCGAAACCAATAACAATTTAGAAAAAAAAAAAAGCAAAGGCTTTAAATCAACCTAAACCAATCGACCAGCCAATTTTAATGGATGGGTGTTCACCCTTGGACAAATGGATGATCATTTGCAATAAAGGGCTCTTAAAAGATCTCTATGTTAAAATATTTCTCATAGAGGAAGCGTTTGACATCTAAATTGAGTTGAATTGAATAGATAAAAGATGACCACCCAAAGTTTAAACGTACCAATAATTTGAGAGGTCCGATATTCCCGTTGAATTAATGCACATTTGTTACCTCCTTCAACTTCATCCATTACTCTCTTGTAATAAATTATTATATATACTTTTGTGGTCAACTCTTCTTCCGAATGCATTAGGCATTTTGATGAAATTTGGGACATTTCAATGGAGAGACTTTACCACCAATAAACCCCAACAATGGCAGAACCAAATACAGTAGAATTGGCCAAGCAAAGATGCAAAGCGATTATGGACATAATCGAAACCTTACCTTCTTCCACCAACATCACCGTTTCAAGTACCCTAACTCTCCACAAATTGGCTCTTCGCGAGCTCAATTTCCTCTCTCGCTGCTCCTCTTCGTCTTCCACCCCTCTCAGGTTCCACCATTTTCTCAAAATCAAAATATTTACACTTTCCAATTTTCTCTATCTTTCCTCATATTCATCAATGATTTCCATACAGCTTGAATATTGGCCACCTTGAAGCTATTGTTCACATTCTTCAACACCCTTCCGTCACTGGAATTTCACGTGTTTGTAAGCCCATTCCATCTTCCTCCTCTTCGAAAGCTGTTTATGTTGATATAATTTGCACTTTGAATAGGAATCCTGTGTGGGTTATTGTTTCCGATAGAAAACCTCGGTATATTTCTTGGTATAAGGGCCATAGAAGTAAGGGCTTGAAATCTCGACTTGAGAAAGTGATTGATGCGGCTCGCTCTTTGCAGGCCTTACAACCTTGCTCCATCATCTTGTTTTTCTCGCATGGACTTGATCAGTTTATTCTGGAAAAACTTCGAGATGAATTTAGGGCCACTGAGTTTAATTTCAATTTCTTGGACTTTGATTTTGGTTTCTCTGTGATTGATGGTGATTGGGTTCATGTGCTTCCAAGAAGCTATGAAGAAGCTTGTGTTCTTGAAATAAAAGTTAATGATAGGAATTGTGGGGTTACGAGTTCAAATTATAACAGTAAAGTATGTTCTAGTGGTGTGGATGAGCCACAGATTTTGAACGACTATACCGAGATAGATCCTGGGGATTCTTTCTGTTCTGTTGTTATGGCAATGAAGCCTAATCCTATGATCGGTATCGAAGATATGGAATTCGCGAATTTGGAACATTTGTTGGGTGGTGATAGTGATTTAATAAATTTTGATACCACAGCGTTGATTGCATTGGTGTCCGGCATTAGTAACGGCTGTGTTGCTAAATTGTTGGCTACCCCAGAGAATGAATTGAGACTGAAGTACAAGAGTAACTATGATTTTGTTATTGGCCAGGTGAGTTTTGTTTGCAGATGAGCAATACCCTCAGTTTTGTTTTCAGATGAGCATTACCCTCTACTATCTTCTATTACTTTTTAGCCACTATTTTACTCACAAGTTAGGTTTGCTTGAATGTATAATCTTTGATTGTCAATTTAAAGCAGGAAATGATGCAGAATATATAATATCCCACTTGAATGAAAAAGATTGTACTGAAATAAGAACTTATTTTCATTCACTGTAAGTCTTGCAATTTAGTCATTACTAGTTAAAACTATTGAGTTATCTTGAACTTGCATGTAGACCACATTATGTTCGAGTTGATGATGTTCCCTATTGCCTTGGCTGGAGTGTTGCTCCACTGAACTAATTTTGCTTGGTTGCAGTACTGGACTATATCCCAAAATAATCCTTCGTGGAGTTACTCAAGCATTCCTTTTACTAGTTACCTCTTTTATTCGTTGTTGATCTTTTTGTTAAATGGTGTTTTCGTCTACTGTCAAGTGATTTGCTGCAACAATTTACAAATTTTTCCTCTCATATTCTAGGTATTGTAACTAATACCTCTCTCCTTGTCCAACCAGATAAGATTGGTATACTGTAAGCCTTGGTGGAAGTTTTTGTTTGAATTATATTGTGAGGAAACATTCAATGCGCAAAGACTTCTATTGACATTTTATTTACCATTGCTCTTTATCATAACAAATGCTCTTTTTGACTTCTTTCTTTGCTAGTGTTATATGGTCTGGACTTGGATTTCCTAGTATTATTATTACTTTTGGTTGTAGAAATTGTGATTCTTTCTCTGAGTTCTCTCAATCTTCTGCTAGGCAATGTCAGAAATTGAGAAGCCTATTCTTGTGGAGCTGGGTTCCCTATTGTCTGGAAAAAGAGGCATAATATGCCAGAGTGTTCACTCTGAGTTCAAGGAACTTATAACAATGTGTGGAGGGCCGAATGAGAAGTCCAGAGCAAACCACTTACTAAAGCACATCATGTGAGTCAATTAGAACAAGGTTTTGTTGTTCTTTAATCTTCTTACTTTGATCCTTGATCCACATTCATTTGAAACATGTGAATAATTTGGATTTAGCACTTTTGGTTTCATAAATCTAAAAATTGTAACAATATTTTGGGTCCGTCCAGAATAAGTGTTGGAGTTATTTGGAAATCTCCAAATATTTGCAAAGAAGAGAATAATTTGTCCTTTTAATACTCTTGATGCGAAGTGCAAAATCCTAGCTTGCCACCACCATGTTTATGGATGGAGAAACCTTTCAGGCTTTCCAACATGATCTCATCCCACCAAGTGACTCCCACCTTAGTACCTTCAACACCCAATGGAAGTTCGCATTTCCTTCTCTGAAATCTAGGCCATTTTGATATGTATTTGAAAGTAAAACATGAAGTAGATAGAAATGCATTGGTTCCGTCCGCCATATGTTGTAGCCACCTACGAAGATTTAATATCCTACGAGATACCTTGTCGATCAAATGTCATAAGGTCAGGTGATACACCGCGAGAATAATTGTGGGTGTGCGATTGGGAAAAAAAGGTAGGTATAAATATTAATTAGCATTGCAGTAGATCAATTCTTCTCTCATTGGAGAAATTAGAGTCTTTCATTCCTTGTATCGAAATTTTTTCAGCTTAATCAGGAGACCAATTTGCTTAAGTAGGTTTATGACCTTGTGCTATCACTTTCCGTTTAAGTCCTTGCAACCACATGGACAATGTTATGGATAAGTTTATTTTCTTGATACATTAGTGCACTGATTGGTGTTGAAATGAAACAGGGTTGTGCCGGACATGGCGTCAAAACGCATGACATGTCTCCCGACCACAAGAAAGTTAGGTTTGAAGAACAAGGTTGTGTTTGGTACTGGTGACTACTGGAATGCCCCAACCTTAACTGCTAACATGTCATTTGTTCGAGCAGTATCGCAGACTGGAATGTCCCTTTTTACCTTTGAGCACAGGCCACGAGCTTTAACTGGCGACTAGTTGATGCACACTTTTGATTTAAGATGTGATATCTTTGTTCTGTTAGAAAAAGGAATGGTGGTAGGGAGATTTAAATTTTAAATTTTTTATTTTTCAGAATATAATGTAGTTAGTTAAAGACATTTCTCACTTGTTGTAGAATGTTAAATTATTGGCCATATTTTGGTTGGTATAAATATTAAATCTGTGCATTGCGCAGGAAAAGGAAAGCTTTGGTAGAAGATTGAGATTGAAACAAGGTAGACAACATGTATGGGAAAACATCATACTATTATAACTGGTGTCCTAATTGCAAATAATGAGTTATTTACCTGCATTATCGTTCCAAGATTATATATCAATTTCACCTGGGTTTGATGAACTTTGATACCTTTTTGTTACAATATTCATTATTTTTCACTCATCTCTATCCATAAAATAGTATGCACTTCAAACACTAACTAATGTAAGTACAGACTATAGTAATCAATTCAACGTCATTAAGATTTCATCACCAAGCCATGAGTTAGGGAACTTCTTAGCTTATACTTTGTTGAATGAAAATTAATTGATCAAAGATAGACATTTGCGTTTATAATATATGGTATGGTTGAAATATTTTGTAGTAAGGTATGGTTTGTGCTATTTTTGTACCTAAAAAGACAATATTCCGTCCGTGGCATTATGATAAAACAGGAATATTGAGAATCCCAATTCAGCGGCGGAGGTGACTCAGTGGTCACTCAGAAGTCAGCCATGCCGTTCGACAAGTGTCCTCCAATGGCGTCGACTCCTACTACTAACTGCTTCGTTGTCATCGTCTTCTTCTTCTTCTTCGCAGTTTCAGGTCGACCTTCCATTTCCTCCGATTTATTTTCCTCCCATCAATGTTCTTGGCCTCGCTTCACACCAATGGTAACTTCTCTTCTTCTCTTACACCGCAATTTTCTCCCTGTTGTGCTTTTTTGTTCTTCTTCTTTTGTTAAAGCCCGCCCTAACTAGATAAGTGTATCCCTGCCTGCTTCAATCTTCAGGTTAGTTCATAAAATTGGTTCTTCATCTTCTACTTTTTAGAAACCTAAAGTTTAGTCTAATCTGTTTATGAGAGATTTTTATTTTCATTTTCCCCATCTAATCGTCCTCAATTCGAAACTAAGATTCAATGTTTAAGAAAGATCTTAATCTTGGTAAAGAAATGAAAAGAAAATAGACTTCATTTAAAAATAAATAAAAAAACAAAATAGTTACTGAACTCGTCTTAATCAAAACCCTAAACCCTAAACCACTAAGTTAATAGGGAGTTCTTGATATTTTTATTAAGCTACTCTCTTTGGTCACCAATTTTATATTATTACTATATATTACATTGCAATTATTATTAATGTTATTGTTATTTGGGTTGGTTGCATGAATGACATGTAAGAAAAATAAATAAATAATATAATATACAGCACAAGTATAAAATAATTTTATATATATATATATAACAAAAATTGGTAAAGACTAAAAAACTTATGCCTAGTGAAAAATTGATACAACTTATAGCTGCTATAAATGAATATCACTAATGGCTGCTATTGACATTAGCTTAGAAATATGCTATTAATTGATAACTTTTCATTTGAGAGATGTGTTCTTCGTCGATTGATACCACTGATAGCCGCTATTAGTGATAAGTTTCAATTTGAAAAATGTGTTATCAATTGCTACCATTGCCACTATTATTAGTGGTGGTAACACGTGGATTGAAGGGTAAACTTTGAATTCTAAAATTTTTACAAGTTGATTGGTATTTGCTATTTAATATTTTAAAGTTGCGCTATATTTTCAGATTATTTTTCTGATTGTGTTATTGCTATAATTTTCCTTATTATTACGAGGGCATTTTCCAATATAGCAAAAATTTGGTTAAATTTCTCACTCAGAACTTGCCACCTAAGATGTTATTTTCCTAAACCTTGAGATGATTGAGGGACCATTTAAAAATATTTTACAAATCTCAGGAATTGAAGGACAACTTTTAAAACTTCGGATTAACTGGTTGACATGGTTGGAAATTTAGAAAATTAGCTCTTGCTAAAACTTTCAAAAGTAAATTGATAGATGTCAGGTTGAAGCTCTTGGTTGCATTCAGGTGGGCCAAATTTTACTCAGTTCTTTATTTATAGAGAAACACAAAATTTTTACCATAGAGAGTAATTTTGTAATTCCTAATCTAGGTCCCAAATGAAAGGACCAAATTCGTAATGTTCTGCTTTTTCATTCAAGTGCAAAAACTAACACAAACACTAATCATAATCAGTGTTTAGAGTTTTGATATCGACTAATATATTAAGGTTTCAATTTTACAAGCATGACAATGTAAATATCGATAAAATGTCGATATCAATATTTTTGTAAAATGCTTATTATTATACAATGCTTAGAAAATGTTGACATGTCGACAAAAATTTAGTACTCAACTTCTAGGACCTTGTTGCGCAGACAAAACTTGCTATTTTGAAGTCTTTCTTTTGTATCTTTTTTTTTTTTAAACAAATCTTTCTTGATAAATGTTAAACAGATGGGAACTTATAAAAAATTCTGGAAACATTTGTATGAAAAAGTTGGGGTTCATAGCCATACTCTTCCTTTCTGCAGGTAACATTTGTTAATTACTCTGCTAACCAATTGTTCTACTCCATTTCGTCTTGTTTTTTCTTTTCATGTTCTTTTCATCAGGACAGCAAGAAAGGGAAAACATCTATTCTCAAATGTGCGTTTAGAGCACTTGATGCAGATTTCTTCAATAACACTAAGGTTTAACAAAGCACCAATTATTTTTGTGTAGTTATATATTGTGTTGTCTTTTACACTCTC
This sequence comes from Cucumis cinereus, assembly GCA_037974625.1. Lineage (NCBI taxonomy): Eukaryota > Viridiplantae > Streptophyta > Magnoliopsida > Cucurbitales > Cucurbitaceae > Cucumis > Cucumis cinereus. The sequence goes on from JBBPDJ010000020.1 coordinate 20,880,838, forward strand.
GTGTAACATTGAGGAACCTTTGTTTTTGAGTAGAGGGATGAGGTTTTAAAGGGAGCTGAAGAACTTAATGTGCCTACAATCAGAGCCAATCGGAAACTAGTTGCTTCTGAAAATGGAGGTCTGCATAATCCTTCTCCTTTGGTGTTCAACCCCGAGTGGGCAAATGAAAAACTTCCACATAAGAGCAAAAGATTCTGCTATCCTCCTGTTTCTGGAGTAAAGAGACCAAACAATGAAGACGATATTGCTTTCATGAGTGTATGTCTGCGCTGACCTTTTTAGTTGAGATTGAAGCTAAATATGTACTTTAGTCTTTAGTGTTCAAGTTTTTTTTTTTTTTTCGTTTCTTTTCTCTGATTTCGAAAAAAAAGGTCCAGATTTAACTGACAAATGTTGGAATTTCATTGATCGAGTAAAAAATATGTTTTGTTTTGATTGATGAAACCATAAAATAAATAATTATTCTTTTTATATCCCTTAGCAAGTAGTAACTTGTTTGGCCCAAAATTGCTTATTGTTCTCTAAAATCGATCCATCAAAATATTGGAATACTACCAAATTAAAAAATAACTGTTTTTAGATTCCTATGATCCTTCTTTTAGCCTTAGGGACTGAAGGGAGTGATGGTTGAATTCTATTAGGTTCTTGAACTTGGAGAATTGATTAAAACGCAACAGATTTCATCTCAGGAGCTTGTTCGAATTTTTCTGCAGAGATTGAAAAGGTATATAAAAAATCAACTTACAATCTTCCCGAACAAAGTTGAAGTTCTTATTTAATTTTTTTTTTAAACAATATCAGGTACAACCATGTTCTTGAAGCTGTAGTTTCTTTTACTGAAGAATTGGCTTACAAACAAGCAAAAGAGGCTGATGAACTGTTTGCTCAAGGAGTGTATTTAGGTTCGTGTTTTTTATGATAACAATTTTTGTGCTACTTCAATGAAAGTCGTTGATTTGGGTGTGATGCATTTATGAATTGTAGTTCACTGTTTGACTTTCCTATTTATTTCAAATGCGGGGTTAAGTTTATAATTCATTTTGAAATAAAATATTGTTGCAGTGTTAAATTTATACTTTTAAATTTGAAATAAAAAGTTGTTCTTGTTTTGCAGGTCCACTGCATGGAATTCCATATGGGTTGAAGGATATAATATCTGTTCCAGGATACAAAACAACTTGGGGTTCAAAAAGTTTTAAAGAACAAGTAATTGATGTTGAAGCTTGGGTTTATAAGCAGTATGAAAAAATTGACTAATTTATCTAAGTATATTAATTGACATCTTCACCAACAAATCATGAACCATTTGGTTTTTGACATCTTTACCAACAAACCGTGAATCTTTTGGTTTTGCAGGTTGAAGTCAGCAGGTGCTGTTCTTGTTGCAAAACTTGTTACAGGATCGCTTGCATATGATGACATCTGGTTTGGTGGTCGGACGAGGAACCCGTGGAACATTGAGGAGTTCACTACAGGGTCATCAGCTGGACCTGCAGCATGTACTTCTGCAGGTACGATTTAGACTTAGATCTGATGGTTTCACCACAAAATGTTTTCTTTTTCTTAGCAGGTCTTAGAACATCTCCATTACAACATCATCTTGAGTATAATATTTTTGGTTGAATTCCAGCAATTTTCATTTCAAATAGAGACTTCATTGTCTTAACCATTGATTTGCTCCAGGTGTTAGGTTCTTGTGTTTCTTAAGAAAAAAGAGCTTGTCAAGTTTGTCGTAGTTTCTTGCTATAAGAATATTTCCTTCACAATTTTGGATAATGACCCAGAGGAGATGGGGCTTTATAGATGCATTTCCCCCTCTTTTACTAGGTATGGTTCCATTTGCAATTGGATCAGAGACAGTTGGTTCGATGACTCATCCTGCAGCTCGATGTGGAGTTACTGCAATCCGGCCAACGTTTGGAACAGTTGGTCGTAGTGGAGTGATGAGTATTTCTGAAAGCTTGGTAGTATCCACAAGCCCTTTTTGCTTTGTTTCTCAACTCACCTTTTGTATTTATTCTGCTTTTGTTTAACAGGATAAGCTTGGTCCATTTTGTAGAAATGCTGTTGATTGTGCAGTCGTTTTGGATGTCATTAGAGGAAAGGATCCACATGACCTCTCCTCAGTTGAGAGTTCTCTTGATGATCCATTCTCCATAGACATTTCTAAACTTACTGTTGGATATCTTGACGATGCTGACATGGAGGTTAGTAACTCCATCAGAGTAGAGCCTTCTTCTTTGATATCTTTGAAGTTAACCTAATTTTTAAAATGTTTATTATAGGTTGTTCGGATTCTTTCCTCGAAGGGTGTTAATATGATTCCATTCAACTTGTCTTATTCTGTTGACTCTGTCCAAGGCATCCTTAACTTCACTATGGATGTTGATATGTTAGCTCATTTTGACGAATGGCAACGTTTGGGGCTTGATGATGAATATGAAGCTCAAGACCAGTGGCCAACTGAACTCCGTCGTGCACGTTTAATCCCTGCAGTAGATTATATTCAGGTATTGTCTACATACGACTTTAGTCTTCATAATTTATAAATAAATTTGATGATTAGTTTATAAACTAATCGACACGTGGAATAAATTTCATTAAATCATTACTACTATGTTTTGCGACATTCTAAACTATAGAGACTAAATAGATACTTATTGATGTTCAGGGACAAACGGACGAGTATAGAAACTTAATAATTACCAACTAAAGCTTAGGGACCAAAAGTGTTTTTTAATCCTTTGATTATCCAATGCACAGGCACAGAGAGCAAGGGGAAAGCTAATTAGAGAAGTTAGAGAAAGTTTCAAAGTTGATGCTTTAATTGGCAATGCAACTGACTGGGAGAAAGTTTGTATGGGAAATCTTGTTGGTCTGCCTATCATTGTTGTTCCAACAGGTTTCAAAAACATCTCAAACCCACCTTCAAGTGGCACCACAAGAAGAAAAGCCACCATTACCACTGGCATTTATGCTCCTCCTCACAGGGACCACATTGTATGCAACTTTTTCAAGTCTTAGAATAAAAAAAGTATGATTCCTTTTGGTTTTTGTGGAAAACTACTTATTGTATATGATGAATGATTGTTTTTGTTGTAGGCTCTAGCTTTGGCTATGGCTTACCAATCTGCAACTGAGCACCACAGAGCAAGGCCACCAATGGATGACTTGGGGCCCAATGATGTTCTTCCGGATCCTCCTTTGGTATCTATTCCTCCAAGGTTATTGCACCTTTGAACATGAATCTGCACCTCTTTCCCCTTATCTTATCTTACATTTTGGAGACTTTTGCCTTTTGTTTTTTCTTTTTGGTTAAGAGAAAAACACAAATATAGTTTCAGTCTTGAATGTTAATATACATATATCTACGACTGCGACATTCTCGATGTCGGAGTTTTTGTACATAGATGATGCTTCTAGTTCAAGCTCTTTATCATCCATCAAGTAATATAATCAATGGTATGGAATTAAAACAACTACATATGTTCATGTCTTCCCCTTTTCATTTCTGAAAATTGTTCCAAAGCCATCTCTGTTTCCAATTTCTCCAATTGTTGCTGTTGAGAGATTTGAGGTTCTTAATTAAATGGTCAGTTTTTTATACTTAATTTTCCAATTTTATCTGTATAAACAATTTGTTTTTTTAGTAGTTAGATCTTGAAAGGTTCAATTCATCCCATGGAATCCCTTCTCTTTTTTTTTTTAAATTTTCTCGTTAATTGTGATCGAGATTTTTAGTCGATGTGCCACATTCCACATGCATTTAGTGGTTTTACCTATTTTGATATGTTTAACCAATGAGATAGGTTTAGCTTATATACAACTATAAAGGACTTTGACATTATGAAATGGGAGTAAAGAGTGCAAGAATTATGTTATGTTCTCTAGCCACTACGATTGTAAGTGAAACATAAGATATCAAAAGGTCATGTCATTACTTGCATGTGCATTCACTAGTGTTGAGGTATATGAGTGTTACACTTGATCGAACAATTCATAAGTTCGAGTTTTTTTTGTTATTTGGACTTCTTGAACTCAGATGTAATTCCTTTACCAAAGGGCATGGAGATCAATATTTTGGGTGTGTTTGGAAGTGTGTTTTTGGGTGTGTTTACCAAAAAACCCAAAAGGATTCATTCAATTCCAAAACATAATTGTAACTTTGTAAATTTTTTTAAAAAAACTAATAAACAGTCGTTGGGGAAAAACTTAAAAGATGAACATTCATCTCAAATTCACCTCCTTCAACTATTCATAACAAAGTTGGTAGGTTTTTTAGAACAATCCAACATACGTAGGGCCCAGGTCCTCCAGCAACCGAGCAACCGACGATTTAAAGATCCCGATCGGATTTGCAAGGTCGACACAACAAACCAGATCAAAGAGAATATTTGGTCACCAACATGCAGTTGACTCTTTGTACTTCTTTTAAAGAAGCCAAAACTGTAAACAGTCATGCAGAATAGGGAACAAAAAAAAGGAAATCATGATCCCAGTAGCCATTTAACAAACAATACCAAAATGTATATCATCAAGTGAATTACATTATGAAAAGACCAGCCTGAACGAGCTTCTCTTTGCTGCTTCCACTAGATCTTTTCTGCCTATTGCTTATATTAAGGCAAACAAGTTAGAGTAGAAGGAGCAAAAAGAAGCTCAGGAATTCAAATATACAAGATGAGAGTTTATTATTTTTATTGACAAAAAAAACAAAGAAAGAGAATGGGTTAACAGCTCATCTAGCTCTCTTCCTGTTCACATATTCTACATCCTATACTAACTCTTGGCGAAATCGTAAAAATATCAAAAAAAGGAAAAAGGGTATACAGAATCAAAAACTGATGAACCACACCATCACCGAAGTCGAAGTGACAATTCATCAATAGTAGTGCAACAGGTCAGCAAAGGGAAACACCAAAACCTTTTCGGCGTTGCGCAAATATAAAGACAACAGGCTAAGTCAAAGGCAACTTGACAGCATTCAGGATATTTCAGACCAAAACCTCCATTTTAATTTTGCCACTGTACATACCTGAATGCCCGAATATGTACACGATAGATGGATCACTCAAACTTTTCTTGCATCCATTTTGACTGATAACCCTTCACTCTATGAGGAGCAATGATCTCCAAAGCACCTAAAACACACTTGTGGTATGAAAAATCTTCTGTTGTTCCATCCGATCGTATCAATACGAAGCAACGTGTATTTTGATACTTTGAGTGGCTACCAACCTGGAAAAGAACAACCAGGTAGCAGGTAAACGTGATTACATAAATCGCACGAATAAACATCAAATCTATCTCCTTACTAAACAGGTAGCAGGTAATAAAATAACAGCATAGAGATCAGGTACACATTTACAGCCACAGTTACGGACAAAAACACTAATTAACTGAGGCAAGGACAAGAACATGTTGGTAGTCCATATGTCAGTTGTTTAAAGATAAGGACCCCACTAAACAAGAAGGCATATTACCATTTATATAAGAGAATAGATTCTGACTTAGTTACAGTTAGGAGGGAATTTATATAGAATGATAGTGAGTGGGATTTATATCCCAAAACAGTTTCATCTTCTATAGAAAATACCTTAATGTCTTGTGCTCCAACACCAATCTTTTCATCCCGATGAGGATGAAAGTATAAAGCCATCATCAAAGTTGATTTGTCTACTTCATTTAATCTTTCATTTAAAGAATACCTACACACACAAGAGAAACCTTTTAGAACTCCAACTTCATTGTGCATATGGCATTTTCAGCAGCATTTGAATTTTTTTTTTAAAAAAAGAACAATCCAAGATACTGGGTAAGTGATTTTCAAGCAATAAACAATCATTCATTAAGCTAGAAAATGGATTGGTGTTCTCTTTTTCTCTTTCCAAAAGGGAAATTATAAATAAAAGAAAATGTCCCAATAGAAAAATGGACACGTCATGATATAATGCCAATTGTAAGAGCAGAGCAATGCCAATGAAGGAAGAACTAACTTGTGTAAAATGGTTCTCAATGCAAACGACAGCTTTTGAATATCGTTCAGTGTCAAAAATTTCCTTAAAATTGATTTAGAAACACTATCCAGCTTTTTAAGTCCTTTAAGGGTAGAACCTCCATTTTTAAGCAATAACTGAGCACTGTATTTCTCAGCTATATTGTTCTTATCAAGAGATCCAATCTTCACGTTCTGCTTCTCACAAATGCTTTGTCCACCCAGTAGATTATAAA
>JBBPDJ010000020.1:20888212-20949071 GCA_037974625.1 Cucumis cinereus
AACAAGAAGTGCCATAATTTGTGACCAAACTAATGGTTAAGTATAACATGCATGCATGCATGTATGCATAAAAACAAAAATCCTATATCGTGGACTCTTACAGGAGAAGAAATCCCCACATATACAAAATAAGACAAACATCTTAAGATTATCGTTAATTCATTTGCCACACATTTGAGAACTGATTAGCTTAAATCCTATTTCAAATAACAGATATAATTCTATGGAATTACACACAGAATAATTGAAAACATCACTGAAATTGCACATTGGAGATTGCATAAAGACCTTTTTTTTAGTCTTTTAAGCATCAATGGGCTGAAACATTTTGCTTTTAAAAGTGATGTTGGAACATATAATCTCACCTTCCCAGAATATAGGATATCGAACTGTCCCCCCGTTCCCAGCGAAGGCATTCTCCCCCATGCCAAAGCATCTAAACTTCCTGACAGGTTGTCTTTGATTCCAGCCTTGGCAGCTTTAACCAAACAAGCGCCAGGACTCTGCAGAAAACCAACCATAAAATAAATTTACTTAAATTCACTGCTGGCCCAATATGATGATTCAAATGAAGATTAGCAATTAGATAACTAACTGAGAAGCAAGCTTGCATAAAGGGTGTTTTGACCGAAGCATGTTCCCTTTGATGTGTCAGTCCTTTCACATTTAAGCCAACAAATTCTCCTGTGGCCGAAAGAAAACTTGCAACAAGCAGCAAATGTTGAAGACGTATTGTTTTACCAATATCCAACGTTGCAGACTCCAAACTCTGCATTAAGATATTTGAATGATCAGAATTGAAGCATGCAAAAGTTCCTACAAATGGTCTGATGCAAGAACCAAACCAAACTTGACAGAAAGGTAGTGGACAGAAATACACACGTTGAGAAAGTACTTTTGTCCAGAATCTATTCCGTACGCCAAACAGAGACTATGAGTGTTATCTGGATGACTACGAGTCCAATCGATCAAATCCATTACAGGGAGGCAATTATTCATGAGAGTTGCCCAAAATCTTGAATTTCCTTCTCCAGACATGGTCACCCGCAAGTAGAGCTCACCATGACTACAACGAGGTTTTGGGACCTTTGGCCGGTCATTCCATGCAATGTCTACCCTGTCAATCTCAGCAAAGCCTAAAGCAAGTACCAAGGGAAAAGAAAACATAAATTTTTGATAAATCTAGTCAAATAACAAACTTACTCAAGCAAATGACAGACTATCTTAAAAAGTACCTACTCCCTAGGTATGTCAAAAAAGTTATGTCAGTTGGAAGAGCTAGAAATCAAGAAAAACCTAGGAATTTTAATGCAAATATCATTTTAAGTCTTGTCAAATATAGGGGATAGCACATTAAAGAAAACAAACAACTTCACGAAGAGCATGCATGCAAAGCTAACAAGGGGGCACCGGACTTGAATTATAGAAAAACCTTCCAGCTGGACAAACTCAGGAATGACAGATTAAAAAGTAATTTGACTTTGCAGAAGAAAACACTCTTCCACATTCTCCATCTAGAGCTCAATTCAAATGACAGATCACCCTCGTCTTAGGCATCCTCAAAATAAATCCATTTTTTCCCAAAATTCGACTCCCCTACATCAACTCTAACTCCTAACTTGTATCTTATACACATAGAATGACCCAGGTGCCTGGAACTAAAGCACACCAATTATACCCAATATTCTAGGGAAAACGTTAAAAGAACACATCACTGAAGACATTTTTGACACATTGTGACTTCAACTCTAAATTCAAGAAAAAGCAGACACCAATAATAAGTTTTAGATAATGAAATATTATCAAGTCAAAACATCAGCTATTCAAACTGGCCATGTGTGTATGGAAATGCACATTAAGTGTTGCTAGGTGACAAACAGTACAGACCTCTTATAACTGTACCAAGAAGGAAATGAATCAGCAAATCTTGAATGGAATCTAATTGCAGGAAAGAGTTTTTTGTGTTTTCAGCTATTGTAACAGTTAAGCACACCGTATCACCATCTTCTCTCAGTGAATCAGCTAGAGGACAATCCCTTATCAGCCAGCCACAAAACAACATACAGCTCAAGTGAGATTACGAAGTTTAACATGCTTTGATAGAAAAGCCCATAATAGAGAATATTTAATGAAAGGGAACCAACTATAAATGTCAATGGAAGAAGGAACGTACTGGGTTATTATTTGCAAAGAGGGCAAATTCATTCTTCCTTCTTGTCTCACAGAGTCGCACCGCATATTGAGGGAATGGATAACAGAATTCATCTTCAATCTTCTTTTCTTCAAAATTTCCTGGATGGATAAATTATATTTGATACCAGATACAGAGGACTTTAACGGTATACCCTTGCTCATATATAAAGAAAGACAGTTTCCAGATTGCATTACCTTGCATACATGAAAGTGGCAAACCCAAGGACTAAAATGCTTTTTCCGGGAGGGCTGTGGGGAGAAGCTAATATCCATAGAAAACATTGCTAGTAATGTCAATTAAAAGATACCATAAACACAGGTAATGACATATATGGAAAACGTTGAAAATAAAGCAACTTACATTATCATGACACTAGACACTATATCTTTAAACATTACTCTTTCTAAATGGTTCTTAAGTCCTAGAGCTCCATACTCAAATCCATAGCTTCGTTTTGAAAGTTTCTCTGATAAGAACAATGAAAAGGTCTGCTTGGTACTATTCCTCTTTGAACCACACTCCAGCACTCGCTGCATAAGTCAAAAATATCACAACCATTAGTCTTGGTATCAGAAACTAGAGATCTGTTTAGAAGTTCTGCTTGAACAGTCTTTTAGTATTAAAAAAAAAAAAAAAAAACAGTTTCTTAGGGTAGAAAAGTCACTTGGTAAGATAAGTTTTAAAAAATTGTTTCGAGATAAATAAATATATGCATATACAGCATGTAGCAAAAACAGAAAAGTAATTTGCAAATGGTTTAGGGTTTAGCGTTTAGGGTTACTGTAAATTTATGGTTACTGTAAATTTAATTTTATTCAAAACATGAAAACTTTTCCACACTTGTGGGCTTAAAATTTGCATAATTCCCAAATATAAGATTAAGTGTAAGATTATATCCATCAAAACCCATCAGCTAATTGGTGATTCAACAAAGGGAGAATAGAATAATAAAAATAACACATGTTTCCCCAACCCTTGACTTAAATTGTTACATTGAGAGAAGGGTACAGCACCTTTAGGTTTAGTAACGGCGAAGCTTCAAGTAGACTAATTGGTTGGTCCAAAGCACTATATGCAGCTTCTGAGATAGCACAGGCAGCCAATGACCCAACAGGATGACCACCTATATCACGATCTCTATTATTATTCTCACTATCCGATTCACTAGAGACACTAGTAGGTGTATCAATGTCATAAGAAAACTGAACCAGCTGATTTCCATATGCATTCCTCACTGTTCCATCATATGCAGTATATATATCCCGCATTAAAAACGTAAGTTTTCGAGTCAAAGTTCCAGGAACTTCAGCATTGTCACTGAAAGAGCTATCTCGATTTGTCACTGAATGAGCAAAACACTCAAATGGATTAAGCCCTGAGAGGAAGGAATTTTCAACCACAGCATAGGGTATGAAAGACTGTGTACGGTCAGGAAGACCATCCTTCTGAATATAACGAGGCATCTTCTGACTGTTCCATGTAGAACACAAGAGCTTATGCGGAAGGCTAAAGGATAGAGTAACCAAAGAGTGTTGCAAGCCAAGACACATGCTATGTTGAACGAGTTTCATCAAATTACCCTTGCTTCCAGCCTTGAACATAGTAAGAAGTGAATTGTCTTTACCAGAATACTTGTAAACTAGATTTTGTATATCCCGGAAAACTTTCTTGAAAGCATCAACAGAAGCTTGATTTAGAGCAGCAGATTTCTGCTTCTCATAAATTAAACGCTCCACCGCAATAGATAACAAATGTTGATTATCTTCGTCATTTCCAGTAAGGATCTCTTTATGTGAATCCACCATCAGCTGCTTTAAATTACATGTTTCCTCAGCTTCCTGTAACCCACAAAAGATATCATCCATCATGTTTTTGTGAGAGTATGAATCCACAGAGAGGTACAAGTCTGACAATGAAACGCTCAAGCCCCTCGTCGATAACCATTCACAAAGAACCCCTTGAGCATCACGCAAGTAATCAAGGGCCTTGCCCTCACAGTGTTCTATTAGCGCTTGGAAGAGGTTTCTACCACTATCGCGAAGCCAGTAAGATCCTTCTGAAGATATTAATTCTCCCTTTTCAATAAAAACATTGTGAGAAGGAGAAGAATAATCAAAATCAGGAGGTAGGAGGATGCTGAATAACTGTTTCCCAGTCCAAGCACAATTTCTAAGCAAAGGGGATTTTACAATTGCTGGAGGCAACAACTGATGTAAAGTGAGCATTTGCAACTGCTGCATCTGGAAAAGATTTAACAAAACTCCATCTTCCAGAATTAAGTGAGCAGCAGTTAAACTATCATGACTAAGTGACAGCAGATTTCTACCACTTTGGCCGTTAATTAGCTGTCTATCTAGGGAAACCAGCTCTCTAACCTCCACTCGGGCTTCCAGCGATTGAGGAACATAACCATGAAGGCAGTCACCGTCAAAATCTCCACGGAAAGGAGAACAACAGAGTGGATTTAAGGAAAGAACTGAGGAGACAGGAAGAAGCTTGACAGATAAAGCAATAAGTGAGTGTTGATGTATGGATGGTGGACGATTAACCAGCACAACATCCCCATCAGCTAGGGGCCTATATATAGTGTCCCCCATGTTAAGTTCAAGAACATTACGTACACGAACCAGACGACCTTCACGACGAACATAGATCTCTCCCTTTTCAACAAGATGAAGGTAACAAGAAGTACTTAATTTCTTCATATTCCAAGAACTCAGATGTTCAGATATTTGCAATCTCTCTGCAACATGACAAGGTATACCAATTTCACTTAACTCAATGTTTGGATCACCAACAACAACCATGCGGAAACAGTGGTCGCTCCGCTTTCCAAGAACAACATCTTTGATCCATCTTAAACCAGATGAGCTAGTAGCTGTATCCTTAATTTTTTTTTGCTGGTAAACCAAATCTTTACTTTGTAACTTCTCTGGGCTAAGCTGCATAAAAGAAGTGACAATATAAGCAAGAGCAAAAGTTTCACATAATAATTAACATGACTAAGGCCAAAGACAAAGATATTGTAAATTGCCTTTGAAATTTTGAGACAATCGAGAACTCGAGAACCTAACTCGTTGGCTGTCCCTCTAAAATCAACCACCTTCTTGTAAGCCCGGGTCCTTTCATCCTTAAATCATTAAAAATGTTTAAAAGCAAACCGTTAGAAAGAGGCAAATATCATTCAAACATCCTTCTATTTGAATAACCTCAACCTAATAAGAGAGCATTAAGAAGAAAAGTCTTACAAAGATCAAACGCTGTCCATTTGAAAATGAATGTGCCATTTCAGTCACACGATGACTGTTCGGAGTAACAGGGAAAGAGTTTAGAAACAGTGAATCTATTGCAGGTACAAACTTTTTAAGAAACTTTGGGTTGATATCTTTCAACAAATAATGAACCTGAAATCCAAGAAGACAGACATAAGAAGCAGAGCAAAATCTTAAGAGAAAAGCACAACACGACATGAACTAGATAGCAGGACATCTATTCTTTTTATGGAATTAACTACTTTTGTTGAGAAAAATGAAACAATAGAATACAAGGGTCTGCAAAAAAAAGAAAAATAAAAACCCAAGCCCACAAAACCTCCAGTTAAGAAAAAGGATCCAACAAAGTAAACATCTAGGAAATATATTATTTGTATAATCTTTAAAGTTATTGAGCTTATGCATTAATAACCTTAAAAAAAAAGTTCTGTTAAAATTTATAATTTTCATATTTATTATTATTTGTCCATGTACTAGGCTAAGTATTCGTGACATGTTTAACGGTAACGTGTTAGGGACACAGCTGATCTAACACCCCCTTCGATTCTTATCTATTTAAACTGGAGGCTCCCTCTCTCTATCTCTCCCTCTCTCCCTCCCCCTCCCACACTCTCTCTCTCTCTCTCTCTCTCTCCCCAATCCTCGTTTTAGATTAAAGAACACAAATGAATAAATAACTGTGTTAGGTTCCTCACAAACCTCCAACCCACTTGCTAGCAGATCTTTATTGTTGTCTTTGAAATATATCATTCTTCATTTCATTAATGGTTGGGTTTCTAATTTTTTTCGTTTTTTTATTTAGTAAGAATAGAGAACATACTTATAACATCGTAAAACAAATCAGGGCTTCATGGGGTTCATAGTCATCAAGAAATACAATGATTTTAAACGTTTCTAGTGAAAACAAATTGAGAGAACGGAAATCTGCATAGATGAAAAAACTGCAAAAACTAAATCTAGTCAGGACTCAGATGCATAAACAGGCCCAATACCTGAGCATGTGTTAGGATTTTCCGGTTTGGTCTACAGTAACTTTCTTCTTGTTGTTCATCTTTAGGGATAAAATCCCAATAATCTGAAGGCAAACCTCCTTTAGCCACCCTCTTTTGATATTTCTTCGACATATTTTCTTTCACTTCCACCATAATCATACTTTTCTTGAACATATCACTAGTTGAAAGCTTAAACCTCATAGGTGGATACCAATCCTTTAGACTTCCCTATTGAGCACAGAAAGCATGGTTTGAAATAGAACTTTTTCATCAGGAAAGTTTTTATAAACAGTTAAGAATGAAACAAAACTACGTGAGCTAAACAAACTTACAAAACAATATCTGCAACCTTTAGGTCGATTGTAATCAGATGTTGGATCCTCAACCTGGTACATGTAAAGAGAACCAAAATACAAGTTCAAAAAGAAATCTTAGATTAGATTAGGAAAAAAATGCAGGGAGCTACCACCACCACCACCACCACCACCAGGCCAGTTATATGTGACCATGGTGAGTCAATATTGAACCAACCCAGATAAAAATTTCAAAAGGTGAAGATTTCCAATGGCACAATGACATCTTTTTTTCCTGATAAGAAACAAATTTCCATCAATTAAAGAGATGTAAACTATGAATGGGACTGTGGGAAAGATGCATTGCCGAGCAACTCGAGCTACAAAAGACTCTCTCCATGAGAAGTAAAGGGGGAAGATTGACCAAACTACAAATGGGTGTAGATAAAATGCGCCAAAAGGAAACTATTATAAGAATAGTTCTCACTTCTCCGCATGCAGACTTACCATTGAATCAACTCTACATATACTCAAGCTAATCATTCATCCTTTTCAGATTTCACTTCTCGCATGGAGACTTACAATTGATGGTTTACTATTGAATTCTTTGTTAAGTCATGTCTTTAAAACTTTAAAGGCTGATTTTATGAGATATTTCAAAGAATTTCACAGAAATGAGCACATTAGTTCAAGTCTGATGAATGATCGGAGTCTTCTTTCAAGAGATGGGTCAGATGTCTTGGTGTTATCAGTATATGATTTGAAGTCTTAATTTTGTGGATAGCTGCTTCTTGGTTGCTAATTCTTTTGGTGTGTTCTTAATGGAGCCTTCTCCTTTTGTCTGCCGAAGATGTTCCAAAGAGGTGCAAGGTTTGCTGCTCCTTCCTCTAGCCATATGAATGTTCTCAGGAGCTTTGTAGGGAGTTAGGAGCCTCTTTTGCCAATTCTTCTTGGCTTTGAGGTTTCATTCATGGGATAGTGTTTCTGTTTTGAGAACCCATGGCTAGTAAGATTCGGAAAAAGTTGGTGTCCTGTGAGAGAAGTTTCTTCTCCAAGGGAGGTAGCCTCACTCTAAACTTGTTTGTTTTGATTGGAATGCCAACCTATTTCTTATCCCTTTTTAGGATCCCGGTGTCAGTGAGTAAATCTTTGGAAAAGTTTCTGGGAGATTTTGTTTGGGTAGGAGTTAAGGAGAGTAAAGAAACTCACTTAAGTAAGTGGGAGACAGTAACAAACCAATTTGATTTTGGGGTGATTAGGGATAGGGAATATGAGAGCTCACAAGAAGGCCTTAATGGCTTTTTTTTTTCTTGTAAGAAACAATTTGATTAATCGACAGAATATCCAAAGGTATACAAAAGAGTTCCAAGGGAATACAAAAGATGCTTCCAATTTGTAACAAGGTAAGAGAAATCATGACTCTTAATGGTTGTTAAATTTTAAACCAAAAAAAGCGTTGAACATAGTCGAGTCACATTTTAGGACTTCTTCGGGAGATTTGGTTTTGTCTTGGAAGATTCTAGCATTTCTTTCATCCCAAATCTTTCAGAAAACAACTGTAATGATGTTAGCCCATACAAGTTCTTTAGTAGCTTTGAAAGGACGTTCCTTAAGCAGCAAGTCAATCCAACTTCTAGGGTCACAGGAAGGAAGAAGAGTCTATTAGAAAGCATCAAGAATTCCAGCCCAAATGACAGCCACAAAGGTGCGGTTGATAAACAAATGATTATGAGACTCATTCTCTCTTTGGCAAAGGCCGTAACATGATGGAGAAAGACCGATCCATGGGCATCGTTTTTGAAATCTATCTATGGTGTTGAGACGAGAGAGCTCCCATAATGGCTTAATGGTTGTGACATCAAGACTTGCCATAAGGTCATTGTGAGCAAGTCTAGGACATCCCCTTTTGAAAGGACCTTCAGTGGGGTCAAAGACTTCCAGAAATCATTGAGAGGTATCGCACAGGAGTATCTTTATTCTCTCTCTTTCATAACTCAGTTGGGGCTGACGGACACGTTTTTCTAAGAGGACAAGTCATTGGGGGATAAGACTGCTCTGCTCTTTATTCCCTCAAATGTATTAGTTGTCTGCAATGAGGAATCATTTTGTTGTAGCAATGTTGTCTAAGTCATTTCTTCCCCTTCATTGGGTTTTAGACGTGCTTTATCTAATAGGGAAACATTGGACATCATCAATGATTGGGGACTTTCATTACAATACTAGAAGAACGGATGTTCATATTTGGGACCCACATCCTTTTAAAGGGTTCTCATGAAAATCCTTCTTCCTTTGTCAAGTGAATAACTACTCTTGTTAAACCTAAAGTTGGATCCAAAGGAGTGAAGACAAAATGGTTCTGGAGGGGAATGAAAAGTGAAGGGAGGGTGGTAAGGCGAAATTCTGATTGTAGGGTACTAAAATCCCTGTAAATCTTTCTTAAATTGAACCATAATTCAAAGAATTTTCCTCAAAACATGGATGGAAGAAGAAACTGCATTGTTCTGTGAGAATCTACATATCCAAATAGGCAAGATAACTGTGTCGTTTAATAGCAGAAAGCCATAACTTTTAAACTAATAACAATAATTCAAGGTTCATCACAATAAGTGAGGTACCTGACCTTGCCCCATAGTTCCTGCCTGATAGATTTACATCCTGGACAAACTTTATTCAACACTTGTGCAACTTCCGAGAGAAAATAAGGATGGATTATAGTATATGGGAATTTGATAACCCCAAAATGACCTTCCAAAACCATTCAAACAAAAATGTTAGTACACCGCAATGTGTGAAAGAAAATAAGGAACACCTTTATAACATGACTAGTTAAGTACCTTCACAAAATTTTAGAGAGCTAGCACCACATGTGGTGCACTGATAAGATGGATTTGGAAGTCCCAACTTAGGATCAGATACCTCGCTGGCTGCATCAACTGTTATTACCGCTATATTCTCCTGTTACATCAATAAAAAAAATTCACATCAGAATATTAAAAATCAAATCCTCTATAGCAACACGACACTATACAAAATTAAAGGCATATATAAACTCACAAGTTTAAGTCACCTTCAGTTTTTTATCCAACAACAATACTTTTCGTATGTGAAACAAAAATAAAAAATTTAATTTCCTTACAAACATTAATAGAATAGAAATTAAGATAAATGTAGGGGAAAAAGAAGAACAAGACAAGTATTCACCTTCCAATAACTAAATTTTGTTTTTCATCGTTAATCTTATGATTTAGAGTGTTCATTGTGCTTGAGCTGAGACCCAATGTGGGTCAAGATCTTGCTACGACCTTGCTTCCCAACCAAAAATGTTGGAATTAAATAGAAGTTTGATGTCATATCTGAGCAAATGTGACCAACTAAATATAAACCTAAGGAGAGATGTGATTTGGTATTTTTTCTACATACACACACACACACACACACTATGACCATGCGTGCAAGAGTTGGTTTGTCCCATATATGCTAGAAAAAACGTTCTTCCCTAGAGATCCTTCTTCTTGGGTGAATCTCCAAATTCATTTCAGTAGTAAGGCATTATTACTTTGTTGAAAACCTCCAATCCCCAGCCTCCATGACACAAGTAGTGGTTCTTCTTCTTTTTGAATGAGTGATTGAACTTTTATCGAGGAAAATGAAAGAATACTCGGACATCTAGAAAATAAAGCCCACAAAAAGGAGGCAAACTACACAAAGCGGAAGCAGTCATGGTAATCAATACCGTGTTAATTACACAGTCATCCAGATTATTCCAAATTTTAAAAACCCTACTGGCCTGTAGTGTACCCAGCGCAAGAACCCATTACAAACAAAAACAAAACCAGGCCCTGAACTTTATCAATATACATCATATAATAAGTAATTGTTCTTGAACATTATTTACTTCCTAATGTAGTATATGAGGTTAATATATCAAAATTAAAATACTTACTATATCTTGCTGATTTGAGACACTAAAGTTTATGCCAGTAAGGAGACCAGATGGAATTGGTAGCTCACCATCCTGTTCATCTTCCATATGGATCATCACCTAGTGCATTTGAAATAAATTAAATACACTATATTGCATCTAAATCATGAAAGAAAGCATCAAGAGATGTTGGTCACAAACCGGAACCCAAAAGAAAGTAGTCACAACAATAACTTAGAAGGAAAGCATGGAGAGATGTTGGTTGGGAACCGATACTCAAAAAAATAAAAAGCAGACACAACAATAACATTTAAAGAAAGCCTTGAACTGGAAGAAGAGATATAAGTGGAAAATTTATATAATAGAAATAAATAATGAGTTGTTGGATACAATACAAGTAAAAGGGATGATTCAACTCTAGAACTACAGGTTCAAGACTCAACTGCAATATCGCCTTGAAAACTATACCTTCTGGCCTGGTCGTAAGTCTTCGGCAGAACTCATACAATGTCTTCTCCCACCCAAGCCAGTTCAGCACCTGAAGAAATAAATGGGACAACAAATTCATATTCTTGATGGAATGTCAAAAAGTTCAAAGTTTTTACAGTTGTCTACAATAAGCCAAAAAAATGCGAGTGAAAAAACTGACATACTAATTACATCTGCATAATGAGTATCAAGAACAAACAGCGCTTCTAATTTTGGCATATCTCAAGTTTTGTTTCCTTTTTGAAAGGAAATGGAAAATATTCATTAATGAAGAAAAGAGAATAAATACTTGGCATTATCTCTAACTTAACTCATCGAGCATTGTTTCTTACGTTGGTAAATTAACATTGCCATTCACCATAAACATGTCAAAACCATAAATGAAATAATGAAATACAAAATAAGCAACAGAAAACATATGTCCATTGAACAAAGTCAACTAACAATAAGATAAGATCAAGTTAGTCGAACTTATTGAAGGGAAATGACCTGGCTAAAAGTAGCAATGACATTGGGCACCAGTAAAATAAACGTGTGGCTCAAAAACTAAGCAGCATAAGTAAAACTACCATTACAGAAGTAGATGAAGTACAGTGGCACATTTAGTTCAACGGATTTTGGAAAGATAGATCACTGAGATCTTCATTCATCCTGTAAACAGAAAAAGACATTCTAGCATGCTCTAGTGCCCCAAACTTATTGTTGATGATAAAATCCCCAAAATAATAAGACCCAAAGTTGAAGGGTTGCAAAGTGCATGCGACTTTTGTCCAATGTTATAATGCCAGCAAAAAATGCATTCCCACTCAATCAATACACAAATTATCAATCGATCATAAATGAAAATATTGACAAAAAGTATTGAATGCTAAAAATAGCCATGTTTATAAGGCAGCAACTCCTTGATATAAATAGTTATCTTCAACAGAAAGAATGATCAGTACGCCATGTGTCAGGACAAGCTGCTATGCCTACAACTATTGTATCTTTTACTCGTTCCTTAAAATTTCAAGTAGACAAAATGCATGAAAACAAAAACTTTCTTCATAAACCCACTTGCTAACTCAAGTATTAAAGGGCCATGCACTGATTTTGCACACTATCAGCCGAAAAACAAAGCATCAATACATCAGCAACACAACATAATATCACAGAATCAAACAAAGTCCTTCCCTTCGTAGAATGCTGATGTGTAAAGAAACATAATCAGAATCAAGAATGCTTCGACAGTCGAGCAAAATCTTCTGCTTTCATTAGCTCAACGAACTAAACACTATAATGAGCAAATTTTAACAATTGGAACAAGACCAACACCTAAAACTCCTTTCAAAAAACCTCAAAACTCCATGATCAACATGCTATACAGCCAACAAAAGTTGATCTTCCAAACAAAAAAAAAACTTCAAAAACAAACACCCATTACATTCGCCATCCCGAATGATCACAAAAACCAACAAAACCCAACAAACCCAAATGCAATGCAGTCCTAAAAAGAGCAAAGATCACACACTTTAGACATGCATGAAAAAACCCCACTTGAACCCAGAAATCAAAATCCAGTAAAAGAGTGATAACATACTCCAAAGTAAAGGGAAAAACAGGAACTTGATGAATGTAACACTTCACAGAAAGCAAAGCACACAAACCCAGAAACGAGATTTCTCGAAGTTTCAAGCTCTGCCAAAGGGGGAGGTCTGTGAAACCGTTAACAAAAAAGCAGGGGAATGAACAGGGAAGGGGGAGAAACAAAAAATGGGGAAAAGGGGTTGTTCTGAAAAGGGGAAGAAGGTCGAAGAAGGAAGAAGAAGAGGGAAAAAAGAGCTGAGTATCGTCGCCGGGTTCTTCCCCAGTTCTTCTTTTTTTCCCCACCAACCAGAAGCTAAACGCCGAGTTCGAGGAATTGAATGAGTCCGAAACCAGGGCCGATAAAAGAGGTCTTTGAAGTTTGTCAGATATTTTACCCTTGCTGCTTCCTTCTTATTACGATTCTGACACTTGAAGAAACTCTCTGAAAACTGCTCTCGTGGGATTTATGATGGGAAGCTCATTCCGACTTCATGTCTTTCTCTCAAAAATTTCCCACAGTTTCTTCCTTTGCAATTTGGGGGAAGATACCATGGTTTCTAATCTAATTAGCTTACTATTTTTTTATTATTATTATTATTATCAAAAATTAGGTTAAATTATAAACTTAGTACCAATATTTACATAATACTCAAACAAAATTACAAATTTAACTCTATTTTTAATCATTTCTTTTTTTGTTTTCGGAAATTTAAAGGTGGAAGAGAGATTTGTTGACTTAATTTTCAAAAACTAAAATTAAAAAAAAAAACATATGATTACCAGACAAAGACTTTAATCTTTTAACTTTCGATTTTTTTCTAAAATTTTTAGATCTACCAAATACAAAACTTTGAAAATAAAAATTTAAATTTATATGAAAGTATAGAATTTAAATTTATATGTAATCGATTAATTAATTTTTGCATATTTTTAATTTGTTAATGGCATATTAGACATAAATTTTAAATTTTAAAAATTATTGCCTATAAAAGTGAAAGTTTATGGTAACTTTGAGAAACAATACTCAAAGTTTTCTACTTTCAAAGAGGTTTTTCCTTTTACCAATTGTTTGAAAGGCTCATCGGAGTCCATCTCGAACATAATCGATAAAAAGACTGGAACAAAAACTTGAACTTTTTCAATAGTATATTTGGACTGTTGGAATTGAACCGAAATTTAGATAAGATGATGAAAGTATATGGATGAAAATAAAAATCAAATTTTATGGATAGTTTGTAACTTAATAATATAATTGTTTGGTTTGCTTTTAACTTTTAAAATTTTAAAATTACTAGCTACATTTCAAAAATATATATGTAGTCTTTTGGGAAGTTAAAATGACAAAACTACTTAAATTATTTATAAATATAACAAAATTTTACTTTTTATCTATGACAGACCTAGAGTTCAGGGTTTAGGAATGTGTATCTAGATCACTTATAGATGGGATAAACCCAAATACACACATTTATCAGTGTATATCACATATGTCTATTTAGGTCTATCACGTTCTACCACAGATATAAAGTAAAACTTTGTTATATTTGTAAATGTGTTAGCTCATTTTTTTTATATTTAAAATGGTCATTTTCAAATATAACAAAATGTCTATAGTGATAGAATCTGAATTTTTTTTTTTTTTTTTTGCTATGTTTTGTAAATATTTTCAATAGTTTTGTCATTTACAATAATTTATCTATTTTAAAATGTCTCTTTCTTTTTTCGTAATTTTTATTCCCAAAAATTTAGCATAAATTTTAAAATATTTTCAAAATTGGGAAATAGATAAAAGGTGGGACCAATGGTTTTTTTGTGAAAGGTATTGGATTAAAGTGGTGTTTTAAAAATTAAAAAAAAAAAGACAAAAACAAAAAGTTATTAGGGGTTTTCACTATTTAAAAAAAAAAGAGGCAAATATCAATTTATATCCTTAACTTTGAGGGTATCAATTTAAATTTTAAACTTTTGTAGTTATATCAATATAAACTTCAAACTAATAGTTGTATCAATTTAAACCTTGAACTCTTACAAGTAAATCAATTTAAATCATGAACTTTTATAAATGTATCGATGTAAACTTTTATCTTATAAGTGTGTCCAAATAAAATATAATGAAGGCTTTAAATTGATTGAATTTTGTAAGTTTAGGGCTTAAATTTATACACTAATAAAATTTCGGTGTCTAAATTGATACAATAATTAGTTTGAGGTTTAAATTAATACAATTATTAGTTTGGTATTTAAATTGATACAATCCTCAAGGTTCTAGATTTAAATTGATACAATTATTAGTTCAGTGTTTAATTGATACACTATTAGTTCATGGTTAAAATTGATACAATTCTCAAAATTCAAGAATAGAAATTGATATTTTTCCCAAAAAGGTAAGAGAACTATTCAAATTTTTACCTAATTCAATTGTACATAGGTACATTTATCTAATTTAAACATTTTTAGTTAGATGTTGTACTCAAGACCCAACCTAACCATAAGATTTTTAGATTGGCTTGGTTAAGTTATACAAGTCTATTATTGAAAATTAAAGTGAGGTTAGTTGTACAATAATTGACATGGTCTTCTTCCAAAGAGGTCAAATGTTCGATCTCACATTCTATAATTGTTGTACTAAACATATAAATAAATAAACATGCTTAAAATTTTATTTCTAAAATACAGTAAAATTTGATACTGGTCTTTTTATTTTTTTTAGGGGTCGAGAGGAGGGAGTGCACATACCCTTGGACCCTAGACTTTTACGAGTGTATCAATTTAGACCATAAACTTATATAAATATATTAATTTAAACCCTCAATTATGTTTTACTTGGACACATTTATGAAAGTTGAGGGTTTAAATTGATACTATGTGTAAAAGTTCAGAGTTTAAATTGATACATTTATGAAAGTTTAAGGTTTAAATTGAAACAACTATTAATTTAAGGTTTAAATTGATACAACCCCCAAAATTCAGGATTTAAATGGATACCATTGTTAGTTTATGGTTTAAATTAATACAACCTCCAAGTTCAAGGGTATAAATTGATATTTGTCCTAAAATATGTATTAAAATACAAAAAGCGATAAGTTAGAGGGGTTTGTGCACCCCCTTCTCTCGACCCCTACGTGACTCCGTCAATGTTTCTAAGATCGTTGGATGTATTTCGCTGGTAATTATTCTTCTTCTTATTATTTCCTATTTTTGAATTATAATGAACATATTTAGGGAGTCCTTTCCAATTTTCCAAAATAGAGCACATGACTGAAAATACCCATTATTTTGAAAAATGGTCCAACAATGAATTTAATGAAATATGACCAATGCGTTGTTCGTAGGGCCCTTCTTTGCAGTTTTTTCTTCTTCATTTGAAAACAAAACAATATGCAAAATTATTATGTCATTTCTCTTCCCATTTTAGATTTAATCCTTTTTTTATTATTATTTTTAATTTCATGTTGTTGTTCTTATGGTCATTCCTCACTTAATTTAATTTAAAATCAATTCATATATAAAAGAAAATCGTTACTATTCATTTAATTCTAGTATTTTTCAATGATATTACGTTATTTCAAACATTTACGTAGGTTTTAAAACGTGTGAAAGTCATGCACTAACGAGTTTAATAACATAATTCTAATAGAGGGCACTAAAGTGATTCACCAATAAAAGTTTAGGATTTTATTTGTCAGAACGAGACCCTTTGTCAAACTAATTCCGCATGATCTTTAGATTATCAGAGAAGGCAAAATATGTCATGTAATGATCTCAGTTACAAAGGCATACTGTGACATGCATATCTAACTATTGAATGGAGATAGAACGAAGAGGTGACCCTTTCTTGTTTCCACCCAATTTACACAAAGGATGATGCTCAAATTCTTCTGCCAAAAAGACAACGAGATGATGAGATCATTTGGGATATGAACACAAAAGGAGTGGCAGGAGTTGAACTCAAATCATTATTATTCATCACAGATGGTTATTTTGGGAGGTGAGAAATGAGGTCATATTCTAGAGAAACCTAGTTGATGTGGGTTCCATCAATCTTTTCATTTCTAAGCATTTGAACAAGTGTCTTAATGCTTTGGGGATGGTGTTGGAGATAAAGTTGGCGAGAGGTTTTAACTTCTACACATGCTTTTGATCCAGTTAGTTCCCTCCTTCAAGGTTTTGTTGAAAGTTTAATTTGGATGCCACTTGGATTTCTTATACTCATTTTATGGGTTAGGTTGGATGATTCTTGACCACTTGGGTTGGGTTAGTATTGTCGGTATGCGCTACATTATTCATAGGTACAAGGAGGTCGAGGTTATTGAAGCTCAAGTAGTTGTGATGACTTAGGCATTATCTATCAACATAAGTCATATTATGGTTGAATATGATTGTTCAGAGACGGTGAAGCTGCTTAATAGACAAGTTGTTCACCTAAATGAAGTTTCTTTTTTTTTTATTAATGAGGTCGTTGAAAATTTGTTCTTTTTCTCATATCTGTCACTCTCATAATATTTTTGACGCATACTCTTGTAACGAATGCTTTAGAAGAACGTGCCTCTTCTATTATGCTTTCATCTAATCCTTTAATTTGGTTGTTGGTCTTTATAAAAAAATTGTAATTCAAATCCTCGTACCCCACTTACTTGTTGTACTAAAAAAATAATAATCAAACGTCACTATTCAATATATTATTTGTCAAACATTAACAAGTAACCTTATTAGTATGTTCATCAAAATTTAAATCATTTTTATATTTAATATTTTGATAAAACTAATTTATGCAAGTAGCTCAAAAATTAAAAGAGAATCAAATTAAATCAAATGTGTGATGATCCATCACATCACTCTTGTCTCCTTGAATGGAATCTTATGTCCCTAAAATCAAAAACCATATTTTTCAATTAAGTGTAGAATATCTATGTTGGGAATCATTTCTTTTGACTTCTCATAAACACTAAATTTTGTCCAAATTATATATTTTTTTAAGAAAATAAATGTCCAAATATGGACATCTTTTGGTGCACAATAAAATATCAATCTTTGTTGCCACCCAATAAATAAGTATGGTCACATGAACCATAACTTTTGTCTCACCTTTGCTTATTTATTGCTAACAATACATTCCCCTTCATTGTAGTTTTATGCATTATTTTCCTATACTCATATTCCTATCATCAATAGATTGATCCTTAACTTCGTCGAACTTAAAAAATATAAATTATTGAACGATAGTTTAAGTTTTTTTTTTCTTTTTTGCTGATAATATATGAGATAGGGTGAATCGAAACTCTCTAGTCTTAAGGTTGATAACACATATTTTATGTCAGTTGAGTTATTTGATAGAATTCATATTATACACACATCTAGATGCAAAATATATCCTAAAACCAAATAATATAAATTAGCAACTGCAGAAAGGAATTTTAGACACAAAGAGAGGAGAATACCATTAAAATATTAGAACACTACTTGAAAAAGCTTGGGAAAAATAAAACCATAGTACAAATATATGATTAATAAAGGAATTGCAACTTCGAGCTAACCAACTCTGGAGTGGGGGGGGGGGGGGGGGGGGTTGATGGTTGTTTTGAATCTTTTTGTTCGATCATGGCATTTTTGTTACTAGATCTTAATGTTAAATCCCAACCAATTTGATTAGAAATGCTAACCAAATTGTCATGAGCTACAAATTGGTGAAATTCCACAAGAGGAAGTATACATGTTTTAGTTATATTAATCGCATTAAGATCCCAGACAAGTTGGGTGAACAATTAACTTTCAAGCGCCTAACTAATTATTCTATTGATTTGATCCTAAGTCGGTTAGATTAATACTTTTCTAATTAATTAGAATTGTATGCTAACTCAACTCTTTGCTTCTAGAGAAATATACAATCAAGTGTCACAATATTGCATATGAATTCAAACAGTAAACATACATCCCCAAGTGTTCGATAATATGTTTCACTCAATATTCAACAAAAACAAACTATCATTACATCAAGATCATAGTTCAAAAACTCACAAACAAAGAAATAGAGAAACTATCCTAACGACCCAAGCTAGGAAAGTGTACCTTAGCCTCTCATCCACATGTCAGATGATGAGGATATGCTCAAAAACTAAAATAGATTGAAAGAGCTCAGAAAATAGCTAAAAAACTCGTGAAGATCGGTTGGAATCAGAGATAATTTTGACTTGGCGGTGAAACATTCTATTTAAAATATGAAGTGATGTCGCGGTGCTAGGGATGAGTTCGGAGCGCGCGCAAGGGTCTAAGGTAGCGTCACCCATCGTGGCATTTTCACAGATTATGGCCCTCTCTACCTTATAGCGTTGCACATGGTGCTGCAAGGAAAAAACATAGATGGTTTCTTTTGATTGTCGATTTGCCTCAATTGATGTCGCTTGACCTTGTATTTGCTCGATAAAGCTCCAAATCGACACCAACACATATTGCTACCATCAAATTGCTCAAAACCTATAACATAGTGGAATAAGATGGTAAAATTATGGAACAATCTCGATTTAAGCAGAATGAGATAACGTATTTCCAACGCTATCAAGGAGGAGAAAAAAAAGAACAGATTAGGTGGGAAAAGGAATAACAATTGCGATGAACGAATAAAAGTGGACTCTTGCTTTGTAAAAAGAAGAAACGAGAAATAGGAATGAGGTGAAAGGAAGAGAAAGGAAAGAGAAAAATAAAAAGCCACGTAAGCATACATTGTCACTATTGCAACGATTTAGTTCTCTGTCGTGAAAAATGTTATCAAACATATAATTTAAAAATTTTGAGCCTCGAACAAGCTTAATCAAACACGTGCAAGAAATATCATATTTGACGAATAACAATCAAAACCATGATATAGTTAAAAAAAGTGATGGTATATTGTATAATTGAACATTTTGTTTTGTTGTTGTTGTCCACTAGTAAATGGGAAGCATAGTGTGTCCCACCAAGCCTTACCCCATCTTTGCCTTTCAAAGCTTTTTGAGTACTTTATACATTTATGCTTGTGTTCCATTTTTTCTCACTCAATTTGGGGACCAACTTTTTCCCCCTTTTATGCCATGAGGGACAAATAATTGAGTCTTTCACTCTCTTTCCTTTATTTATTTATTTATTTATTTATTAAATACACATTTCTACTACTTTTAAAATCAAATAAAATCCATTCGTCTAAAATAAAGATTGTTTATATAATTAAATTTTATACATTTATAACACGTACATATTGTTTAATTCATACTCATTTTCATCGACTCAATGATAGTATTGTAAACATAATCGAAGGGTTAAGTCAGGCTTAATTGAAACTTACTCTACTAAACTTACTTTAATCGTTGGACTTCTCATTAAAAATTAAGTTTAACACCTAGGATAATTTATTTATTTATAATAGAAAAATAGATGTGGTAATTACTTTAATCCTCAAATCTTGGTGAATCTTGTATTTTGTTTCCCCCTCTCGAGGAATTACTTTGTGACTTTTTTCATTGTATTAGAAATAACCAAATGTGTTATGTAATGAATTACAAAATTTCAATTTTGAGATGAAACTTTTGATATTTTAATGGTCACGATGTAAGTTTGATTTTAATGTAATACAATTTGCTTAATTATTATTGACTTGGATTATAAATTTTATAGATATTATTTTTTATATATTATTATATTTTGTGTCAATCGCGTTTGTAGTCCAACGGTTAGGATAATTGCCTTCCAAGCAATAGACCCGGGTTCGACTCCCGGCAAACGCACTTAATTTGTTTTCATTATTAGTTTTAAATATCCTATGTATTGCATTTTTTAACATGATTTTTTTTTTGTCAAATTAAACCTAAGTTTTCAAATTTTTGCTTAATAGCACTGGCAGAGTTAGCGTAGATCGAGGATAGCTCTCTTCAACTTTATGCTCGTTATATAACGTATATAAAACAAACTAACATTATATCAATAATATTAGTTGGTGCAGTGGTAAATTAGTCTTCTAATCTCTTGATCTAAATCTAGGTTTAAACACCTCTCTTTACATTTTTTTCAAATTATTTTTACTGAATTATAAAACTCGACAACAAATTTTCTAGGTTTGCCACTGCTTAATAAGATAAATTGATTTATAAAATATAAAATCTATTTTAAGAACCGTGTTTAGTAAGATCGAAATCTAGTAGACACAAAATTAAATTTTATGACTTTTTCAATGTATAAGAAACCAATTAAATATATAAAATCGGAACTTTGGAAATCTACATAGGACAAGAAGATATATATATATATATATATGAGATCTTTTACTGGAAAATTAGCTTAAGTTGATATGTTAACGTTGTAAAGGTATGGACTTGAACTTGAACTACACTGGTTTGATACCATTTTAAATCATCAATTGATCTAAAAATTTAAATGGATGGGTGAAGACAAATTTCAAATTTTGGGATGGAAAACACATAAATGAAAACTAGTTACGGATATAGGATTTGTGGGCGCAGTGATGAACGATTTTTTTCTAATTTCATAGCCATGTTCATTGAGTTAACGGGAAGAAAATTTTCTCCGCTTCCTCTCCCATTTCTCATATACTCAGAGATTTCTCGCCTTCTTCAAGGTATAATAATGGACATATCTAGTTTTAACTTTTTATGATCATTTCTATTTAAAATATTAAGTTAGCTAGTCCCTCTTGAAAACTCATGTACCTATACTCTCATTTTCTGGATTTTAAAAATTTAATGACCAAAAATATATTTTGGGGGTCGTTTGAAACGCTGAGTTGATATCAGATGTCTGGAGTTCATATGTCAGAAGTATCTGGTACAACTTCTTTTGCTCTAAAATAATTTTTTATATAATGACCATTTTTTGTTTTGAAATTTTTTCATTCAATAATTCTACTTTTTTTTTTGCTCTAAAATAATTTTTACATGATTTTTTTTGTTTTGAATTTTTTACTCAATAATTCTACTTTTTTTTTTTTTGCTCTAAAGTAATTTTTTATATGATGACTATTTGTTTTGTTTTGAAAATCTTTTAACTTTTATTTTTCTTTTATGTCAATATCCAGTTTTTCTGGTCATTTATTTATTTTATTTATTTATTGTAACTATTTCAACTTAGAAAACTATTTTTAGAGATCTCGACTAGCATTTTTTTTTCATTTAATTAAGTATTTATTTTTATG
Organism: Cucumis cinereus; assembly: GCA_037974625.1. Lineage (NCBI taxonomy): Eukaryota > Viridiplantae > Streptophyta > Magnoliopsida > Cucurbitales > Cucurbitaceae > Cucumis > Cucumis cinereus. The sequence goes on from JBBPDJ010000020.1 coordinate 20,910,116, forward strand.
ACATTATAAATGATTATCTTTAAATAAAAGTATTTGTTTTTCATTATTTATGTGTTTCAAATTTACTGGTTTTAGTTAAGTAATGACCCGATTCTGTTTGAGAATTTGGGGTGTTACATCTAATTAATGATATCTAAAATTGGTTCCAATATTTAGGAAAATGAGGAAAATCTTGTAGAATCTCTCACAAATGTGCCGTATTTCACCGATTTTGCACCTTATCCAATTACTGAAAATTAATTAATAAAAACAAATATAACATAAAACTAATAAAATATATAGATTAATCAAATGTTTATTTATAAAACTAATAAATATATCTAAAGTGGTATGAGATATAAACTTGATTAAAAAATTTAGGAAAAAGAGAGAAATTTGTTATCTCTCTCTTCAGTTATCTTAAAATCTCTATTCAATTGACAAAAATACACCGTATTTTACGAATACTGCACCATTATCCAATCACTGAACATCACGTATAAACTGAATTTAAAATAACCGATATATGAAATACACTGTATTCAATACATAAGATATATACAAAATCAAGAACGAAAATAGGAAATTGAAATTTCGACATCTGCGTGACATAATTTTGCCAAAAATCTTATTCCTCCAAATTAAGATTTTTGCTAAAATTCCAACCACCCGTGAATTTTGCTATTCCTTAAAATTTCTCTACTTACGTCGTTAATTTCTAAACCCTAAACCCTTTAATTTAAAAGCAGGCCATGGATCATAATTTCTAAAAAGGATGTACCTAAAGCTCATTTGGGCCCAATGATGAAGATGGAATTATGATTTGGAAAAATTGTAATGGGAAGCACCATAGACTTAAATATTTGCATCTTAAGCACATTTTAAAATAATTTGCCACATTTTTTTATTGGTTTGAGTAATTAAATATTCTTTTCCCCCATTTTAGCCTATCTTATAATATTTGCGTCGTTCTTTTTTGTCGTATTCAATTTTTTTCATAATTTAAAAAACAAGTTTCTTGTTTAAAAAACAAAAAGATGGAGTAGTTAACAAACACACTTGTTTTGTAAAAATTAATTTTCAAAAACAAAAAGCAGAAAACAAGTGAATTACCAAACATGTTTTTAATGTTTTGTTTTCTAGTTTTCTTTAGATAACCTCTGCGAATTTAAGCCACAACCTTTTCTACGTAAAATTGAGATAAAATTAATGAATTTTAATTTCTTTTACAAATAACAAGACCGATAGCGACAATTTATTTTTTTCCAATTTGAAATTTCGAATTATCATAATGATTTATCGATTTAATTGTTCGTGCTTTGTAATTTAAGAGTAATACATTTTCTATGTAACTCCATGTTTTAATCTTGACAAAAAAAAAAAAAAAATTACAAAAGCATGCCATGAATAGTTATAAGTTTTTACGTTGCAAATAATATTATAAATTTTATATAACTGCTAAATGGAGTTTTGTTGAACAGTAATCGACATGACTTTTCATTCTAAGGTGAGCAGTTTGAATTCTCCAACTCCCAATTAATTGTATCAAGAAAAATAAAATTTATATAATTAGTATTTATTGATATTTTATTGTTATTTGATTCTCATAGAGTTACACAACATCTTCTCTCTAACTTGGGTTAAGTTAAATGTTAAATAACTAAAAAGTAGTTTTTTTTTTTGTGTGTACAAATATCAATTTAATAACACCCCTAACTTTAGGGTTTGGATAAATTAAAATCCTAAACTAATAATTATATCAATTCAAACCTTAAACTTTCGAGTATATCAATTTATACCCTTAATCTGTATATTCCATCCAACTAATATGATGTGAAACTTGTAATTTGAGTCAATTAAACTTTTAAATTTTCATAAGTCAATCAATTTAGACTCTTCGTTACGATTGTTTTTAAAGATCATATACACATAAATTCTCAAACGTGTGTAGACTTCTTCAAATATTAGTTTTACAAAAATGAACCATTATAGTTAATGCATTGACGATTCTACAAATACATTATGCGTAAAAGTCTAAATCGGTTAATTTTATGTGAAAGCCTTAGGGGTTTAATTGATAAAAGAGTATAAGTTTCACACAAAATTCTTCCAAACAAAGCACAATGAAAGATTATATAAATCCACGCACTTATAAAAGTTCAGTGTTTAAATTAGATGTTCGTAAATAAATATATAATTTATAAACATTTTATGATTCCCCTCTAAATCCCCCTTTGTCTATATATATCATTGCCAAAGCTCCAAAGTTGTTTAAAACAACAAAGCAAATATACAAAAAGCACTTTGGTTTTAAGCAATTTTCCTTTCATCTTCCATAAGAAAAAGAATTATGTCACTCGAAGACATAGCTTTAGACAAAGGTTCACTCAACGATGAGGTTCGTCGTCGAGTTGCAAACTTTCCACCATGTGCATGGGGAGATTACTTCATTTCATGTCATTCCAACACTATGGTACGGTACATATGTTCGTATTGTAGTCACCTATTTTTGTTTGATCTTTTTCTAACGAATTTGAATTATCACGTAAATTTGTAAATTTTTACTAATTAAATTTCATTTTCGTATATTCATGGTTTCATTTGGGAAGTTTTGATTTTTTTTCTTATAAATTTGTTTCCAATGACATTTTTCTTAAAATTATCTGCATTAAAATCTAGAAATATTTGAAAGTTCGATTTTTTAGATTTTTGAGGTGAGGGATCATAATTTTGGGAGTATGAGAAAATTGTAATATTTTCTCATTTTCTTAAGGTGAAGACTTTAATTTTTGCTAAATTTTAATTGGGCTAATTAATGGAAAAGTTCTCACTTATTTTATTAGATCTTGACTCCAAACATTGGAGAAAGGAGGGATAAAATAAGAGTATATGATTTAAAATTTGGCCACAGTTTTCTGAACGAATGTTATGGATTGTTAACTCCTTCCTCATACACAAACAGCTTTTGAACTCAACTTTAATTTTCACATACAATTATTATTATTATTTTTAAAATTTAACCTATTTCAAAAACGTCGACCTATCCGTGTCGTCTTGAACATGTAGCAATAAAACCTACCATAGATATTTATTTTATGAAATTTTTTATTAAATTGTAGGGACTATTTATGAAGAATTTTGTAGGCTAATTGAAATGAGTAGAACTTTTCGAGATAATAATTAAGTGTGTAGCATCATTTTTAAAAAAATTACAAATATAACAAAATCAATCAGTGATATAATTTATCGCTGATAAACTCCTACTAGTGATAGACCCAGTGATACGGTCTATAGGTTTCGAGAGATGGATCTAAATTTTGCTATATTTGCAAATTATTTTGCATTATGCTATGTATGTTAATACATTGGATCTGATTGCTACATTTACAACTGTTCCTATTATCCAACCATAAGAATTAAATTTTAATCATATCAACTGCGTTGTGACGTTCTCCAAACTATTGGGACCAAATTTACAATTTAATGAAAAATAATCTATTTTAATCTATAAACTTTCAATTTTATTCCATTTTGAACCCTTATTTTCAAACCTTTTGTTTTAGCTACTAATTTGTACAAAGGGTTTGAAGTTACATGGAGTAAGTAGGATATTATGATAAATTTGAAAGTTACAATTAAATTGGCAATTATGTACTTTTGAACAAAAGGTTAGAGGTTATTATATTTCGATGAAATGAATAAAAAAAACTTATAAATTAGTTAAAAATATGCTTTTAGTACGAAAAATTATTACAAAGGTTCAACTGCTGAAAATATTTACAAAATATAGTAAAATTTCATATTCTCTCGGTGATAGATCCAGATAAATGTGATATTTATAGAAATTGATAGATACCACTATCAGTGTCTATCAATTTCTATCATCGATAGAATATGAAATTATGCTATATTTTATAAATATTTTTGGTTCATATTGCTATATTTAAAAATACCACTTTTAACTGCATCTTTAAAATTAAATTATAAGTATTTAAACTTTAAAACTGTCCATTGGAATATTCTTCAATCTCTCATTTCTATTAAGTGAACGATACATTCTAAGTTGATTTTTTTTTTTTTTTTTTACAATTGACGAATCATTAGACATAAGATTGAGTTGAATAGGTTTCTAAATTTAAAATTTAAATTAGTAAACTAATCAAGACCTCTATTTGATAGCTATTTGAGTTTTAATTTTCGATTTTTGAGAATTAAACTTATAAAAATACTATTTCTACTACGTATTTTTTTTCAACTTCTAACCCCATGTTTTCTCAAAACATGTCTAGTTTCTCAAGACGTTGCATCTCTTTGGATTCTTAGATCCAACGAATACCTGTTTGGACTTTATAGACTCTGTTGCCATATTGAGTAGTTCATATATCTTTTAACACTTGTGAGAGGTCCCACATATTTTTTTAATAAGAGATCTCATCAAGATAAATAGATTGAGAGAAAACAAACACATTTTTTTTTATAAAAATAAATGGTTACCAAAACGGGCGTAAACCTTTTCAACTTAACATACATTTTCTATAAAAAAAAAGCTATAAAAAAGTAGATATAGCCACTTTCAATAATGTTTTGAAATTATTTAAAAGAAAACACACATTTTTTTTTTGTCTTAAGAACAAATGATAAATATCTCTCATGTTGTTGTAGGACATAACAAAGAATGAGGAAGAGGAGAACATGGTGGACAAAGAGCTTGAAAAGCTTAAAGAAGAAGTAATGATAATGTTGGTGGCTATTACCGAAAATTCTTCTGAAAACCTAAGTTTGATTGATTCAATTCAACGTTTAGGTTTGTCTCACTATTTCGATAGAGAAATTAGTGAAATCTTACACATTCAGAACTCTTTCAATCTCGACGACGACTACGAAGACATTTACTATATTGCCCTCAAATTTCGATTGCTTAGACAACAAGGTTACTTTGTTTCATGTGGTAAGTGAATCTTAACCTAATTTCCATAAAGTTATTGTAGTCAATAATTTGTAATGGCCATTTCTTGTGAAATTTCTTTTGTTTTTAAGAATAGTGAGTTTAATTAGTTGAAATTTCTTTTCTTTATATATTTCAAAATTTTAGAACGATAAAATATGAATAATTATTGTAAATGATAAAACAGTTGAATTCTTTTACAAAATATAACCAAAATTTAGATTTTATTATGCTATCAATCATAGATATGAAAATTTGCTATATTTTGGTTCATTTCGCTGTATTTGAAAATGCGCCATAAAATATCTTTGTTTTCTATTTCTTTTTCTAAAAAAATTGATTATTTAATACCATTGTTTTGAAATCTTAAAACATGATAGAATGTTTGTTTCGAAAAAATTAAATTTCAAATCATGAACCATTATTAAATGTTTCTATTTCTAAGATTTAAAAAATAAAATTTTAAAAATAATAGTTTTAAATAATAAAATTATTGAAAATATTTTTAAATACAGTAAAATGACATTATGTATATCTGCTATAGTTATTAACATTTTGTTATATTTACAAATAGTTCGACTTATTGTGCGAAAACAACCCAAAACAAAAACGTTATCAAACACATATTTATTTAATAATAAATATCTCACAATTTTTTTTTAGAAAAGATAATGATCTCATTACTTCTTGACATTAATTATTAACAAAGTCCTTTAATTTATATATATATATATAATATAAGATCATGATCTTCAACATTTAGGTGACAAAAATTTTCACCCACTCTTCACTTTTCATTTTCAAAATTCTACCAAACCCCTTTTTCTTTTTAACCCAATTTCCTTTTTGAATAAAACCATTCATTAAACAATTATATATTCAAATATTTTCACTTAATATATTCACCAATTTTGTCTACTTCCCACATCACTTATTATTATATTTTATGCATGCTGACGCATTTTCCCACCAATTTGTCTCCATCACTTCTTAATTACTATAATCCAATATATATAAGGGGATTCTCTTCAAAATGGTAAGATTATTTTTAAATTTTATTTTATTTCTTTTCACAATTTGAAAGATAATTTTGAAACAAAACATTAACCATTTTATTAATGACATTTTTCATAATTTAGCCAAAATTCAATTGATTTATTAGGTATAATTTGATTTTACGTTATACTTTTCAATTTTGTATATGGTAATTTAATACTTTTAAGAAGTATTAAACATCTTTTTAAGTGATTAAAAGCATATTAAATTAATTTTGAGAACTGACTTGTTTGTAAATTTGAAACAGAGATATTCAATAAGTTCAGAAATGAAGAGGGAGATTTCAAGGAATCAACAGTGAAGGGGAAAAGGGAAATAATGAGTTTGTATGAAGCATCACATTGGAGAATGAATGGAGAGATTATATTGGATAAAGCTTTGGCATTTACAACTACTAAGCTTCAAGAAATGGCTATGGATGTTAGCTGTCCTTTCAGAGATGAAGCTGCATATGCTTTGAAATGGCCAATCCTAAAAGCTTTGCCAAGGCTTATCACCAAACACCATATCTCTATCTATGAAAAGGACCCATTCAACAACAATGTTCTGCTCAAGTTTGCTAAGTTGGACTACAATGCTATCCAAAAGCTCTACCAAAAAGAGCTATGTGAAGTTTCAAGGTGACCCTCTTTTTTAAATCACAAAAGTTTTTATAATTATCTTTTGAATTTAATAAAGATCTTAAAATTTAATTTGATAAAAAATAGTTGAGTTGTTAGTAGGATTAAATATAATCGTTCTTGATTAAACACCTTTTTGTTGGAGGATTGTTCTTCATGTACCCAGAAATTATTCGACGAGCCCACTCCAATATAGTTGTTTAGGTTTTTGTCGATCAACCTAGATAGAACATTTTCTAATTTAGATCTAGTGGTTAATTCGGAGACATGCAATTTCTTTTTTTTTTTTTTTTTTTTTTTTTTAAATGTTCTTTTGGAGTTTTAATTGTAGATGGTGGAAGCATCTAAATTTACTTGAAGAACTATCTTTTGCACGAGATAGGGCGGTGGAGAGCTACATTTGGGCATTGGGAGTTTATTATGAACCCAAATATTCTCTTGCTAGAATAATATTAGCCAAAATCATTGCTCTTGCAACGGTTCTTGATGATATGTATGATTTGTATGCTACATTGGATGAACTTCAATTATTCACCCAAGCAATTGAAAGGTTTGACTCTTCGCTTTCTGATTGATTTAATGTTTTGAATTATTATTGATTTTTAAGGTTTAAAGTGGAGGAATAAAAAAGCATCTGATCTCAAGATCGATTACTACAAATTTTATGTTATTTAAGTGCTACAAGCTCATTTTGGCAATGTTAGTCTATTTATATAATACTTGAAAATATTGTTAGATACATCTAAAATTGACCTTTTACTGTTATTATGAATTCATAAAGTGTGTGTTAATGAGAACATAATATCTTAGTGTTTAAAGATGAAATGTTACTAATTATTTCTTTCACCATTAGAGAGATTAAGCTAGCTATTTTGCAAAACCCTAAACCCTAAAGCTAATACCATCCTTTTGATTAAATTTCAGGTGGGATATGAATTGTATTGAGAAACTCCCAAAGTACATGAAAGTTTTCTATGAAGTTATATTAAGAGTTTATGAGGAGATTGAAAAAGATATGAACAAGGACAACATTCCATATGCTATTCACTATGCAAAAGAAGGGGTGAGAGAAGTTTTAATTTACTCATCAATGTTATATAATTTTGTTTCAAGATTTCAAGTTTTTCTTATGTTAAAATATTTGTGTATAGATGAAAAGGCAATGTAGAGCTTATTTTGAAGAAGCCAAATGGTTTCATGAAGGGTATGTGCCTACATTTGAAGAGTATATGAAGGTAGCAATTGTGTCAACTTGTTATTATCTTTTTGTTCCAATTTCATTTGTTGGAATGGGAATTGCTGCTTCACAAGAGGCTTTTCAATGGGTTGAGAGTGACCCAATGCTTCTCAAAGCAACTGGAATAATTGGAAGGCTCATGAATGACATAACTTCCCACAAGGTAAGGAGAATATTTTTTTTTTTCTTTTTTTCTTTTTTTACTGAGATTGAGAGTGTATTTGGTAGTGATTTTGGCTGCCAAAATCACTTTTGTAAGAAAATATGGTGTTTGGCAACCTAAAGAAAGTGATTTAAAAAAAAAAAGAAATCATTCAAAATTGATTTTTGAAGTATTAGCTCTATAATGATTCTTGAAAAATGATTAACCGGGAATCACTACCTAATTTTATATAGTTTTTGAAATACCCAAAATACCCTTCTTATAGTAATTTGATTGTTTTAAATTCACTTTTGGTATCAAACACGATGATTAAATATATGAAAATCACTTTTAAGAGTTCTTACCAAAGATAAATTTGATTGTTTGGAAATCAATTTTACAAAACCAATTGTCTCTAAATTTTTTTCCTTCTAAAATCACTACTTAAACTATCACTCCCAGACACACTCTGAGCTGTTACACAACACACTCTATGTTCGAAGACAGTGTGTCTAAAAAAGATAATCCACTAATATAATAGTAAATTACACTGTTGAATTAATTTACGAATTTATTGAGTAACATCATCTTTTTTCTTTTTCTACTTTTCACAATTTAAACGAAAAACTTCATCTTTTCCTCTAATCTATCTCTACTTTTCACATTAGTACTATTAAATAGTAATTAGGCATGCTCACTATCCAAAACAAACGTGGATAATATGTTAGAAAAACAAATTAAACGTATCGAATAATAATTGAGAACATGTTAAATTAAGATTTGTTGTTATAATTAATTAGTTAATATAAGAGTTTTTACACATGGATGATGCAAATGATTCAACTTTGACTAATATTTGTTATGTTTCATTTGTAATTAGTTTGAACAAGAGAGAGGTGATGTTGGGTCAGCAGTTGAATGTTACATGAAACAACATGGATTATTATCAGAAGAAGAAACCTTAGTTGAATTGGAAAATGAAGTGATTAAAGCATGGAAAGATATAACAGAAGATTATACCAAAACTACAAACATTTCAAATGAACTCCTTTTATGTGTGTTGAATCTTGCAAGACTCTCAAATCTCTTCTATAAAGAAGAAGATGGTTACACATTTGTTGATGGAACAACCAAACATTTCATTGCCTCTATCATTCTAGAACCTTTACCAATTTAAATGTTTTAAACATTACTATTATATGATTATTGTATGATGCATGTAAGTTCTCTTGTAAGAGTGAAAATAATTTAATAGTACGTTTGGCCTGCAAATATTGTTTTGTGGGTATAGATAGATTTAGATGTCTTTAGCATATTATGATTAAAAAAAATCTATGATTTTTTTTTTTTTAAATTAGTTAAAGTGACAAAAGTTTATGGAATTTTATTTCAAAACCTAGTAAAAATGAAAATATAAAAATATTAACAAATCAACAAATTAACTAGAGAAGTGTAGAGTAATTATGAGTTTTATGTTTTTATTTTAGAACCAATTTTGTACCTTAAAAAAAGGAAGCTTTATGAATGAAAAACATGAATTACGTACATATGTACAATACATTTTTAACAATTTCATGTTAACTAAGGTATCTCCGAAAATGACAACAAAATAAATAGTTCTTTAACATAAATTAAAATCCAGTTAATTTTATATAAAAATCAGTGGAACGTATAGTTTTAATTATATTTCCAAGAATAATATTTCATGTACATAATTATTTGTATGATAAAGAATAATAGTAAAAAATTTTATACACGATCTAAAATAACCTACATTTAATTTACATATGGTTATAATTCAGACTAGAGTAATATGCACTCAATACACAGACTAAAATAATTAGTACTCCAACACAAACTATTATAAACCAGACTATAATAGTTTCAGTTCAAACACAAATCAAATTATTATAACCAACAAACTATAATAACATACACTGCCCCCAAACGTCTCCTAATTAAGTTTGAGACCAATCGTACAGGGGAGTTTCATTTATAACACACATTCATAGACTATGCAATCCAAAGGCCATGACATGACATTTCATAGTTCGATATAGTACACAACAAAATGGTGTTGTTGAGAAGAAGAACCAAATCATCGTGGAAATGGAAATGAGAATGTGTTAAAAGGCCAAATGTTTTCCAAATAATTAATGTGGGAGAAAGTTGTCAACACAGCGGTTTATATCCTTAATTGGTGTCCAACCAAAATGATCTAAGACATTCAACCAATAAATTTAAACAAGAAGATAATTCAATAATCAAATAAATTGCAAGAAATTAAAATTCAAAGTTACAATCTCATGAGCTACAAATCAAATAGTAAATCTTGTTTGGTTGGTTGCCTTATTGGAGGTACATTGTGGTGCCTTTAATTGGTTGGAACAAATTGATCATACCTTCAAGAATAGTGGAAAGCCTATGAGTCATTTATGGGAAAATGTTTTCAATGTTACTGCTATTTGGTGCTTCAAATGCTCTTTTTTTTTGTTCTGTAATTATAGCATTGTTCTATGTCGTTCAACGGGGAATCGTTTTTTGTAATCTTTTTTTACTCTTAGAGCTTCTCTCTAGATCTCTTTGTACCTTTCCATCAATCAATAGATCGATTTGTACCTAGTTGAAATGTCTTGGTGTACCTCCTGATCTCTCTTGACTTGTGTATTCTTTTTTTTAAATCAAATAGTAAATTCCTAACTTTCGAGCTAAGAGGAAGTACTTTAGCCTTGATACTTGCCAGAATCAATGATAATATGTTCTAAAAAGGTCTCTATGATGTGGGGAGGAAGAAAGACACAGGAGATATGAGGGAGCTGGGAGAAAATATGAGTGAAGAGTGTCTCTTTACAAGTGGGCGGCTTGCGCATTTTAAAGAAAAATAGAAGCAGCATTGCAACTCGAGGAAAGAGCATCGCGGCGCTTCGCACAATGTTGTTCTCAAGTCTCAAGTATCGTGCTACAACATAGCGGCGATTGAACGATGCGCTTCAACCGTAAACATCTGTAGCACGGCGCTTCAAGCCTTGCAAAAAAATTGAACCTTTGATTGCTAAAAAATTGCTAAATATTTATTCATCAGTTACAAGGAAGATTAAAAAAAAAAAAAAAAAGGGAGATATCAACTTCTAAACCCAAAGATACAATATTCAATGAAATGGCCAAATGAGATTCAGAGAATGAGGTTTCTCAACCTTCTCAGCATGATAAAATTAAAGATCTTGATTGACAAAAGGACTCTCAGAATTTAAGAGCATCAACCAAGTTCTTCATTAACTACTGTAAGGTCACTTATTGAAGCTATGTCCAATCAAGATAACTCATAATCTTCTCTAAGAAAAAGGTGTTATATTTTGAATTCATGACGTAACCAAATATATTGAAAACCTAACCAAAAAAAATTATTAAACATGATAATTTTCATTAAAATACATATAATAAAAGTACATATATAATCAAATTGGCATGGTGAGGGATAAGTTAATAAGATGTTTAGTTTCTCCATCGACGACAGTGAAACCGTCTTGTTCTTTATAATAAAAGTTTGCAACTCGAGCAAGATTCAACCCCAAGTGAAGGATCACATCTGGAAACTTGGTACAAAGTTTCATGTGAATGTGATCTTGTATCATACATTTCCATGCTTCTACCACTTGCTTGTTTAGTTCAACTATGGCTTCTCCTTTCGTTACTCCATATTGTTTCATGTAGCAGTGAACTGCAGAAGCCACATGCCCTCTCTCTTGTTCAAACTAAAAATGAAACACACCATATAATGAAAACTTAAAAATATATTTTCGATTAATAAATAGAATAAATACCATAAAATTATTTTAAATAACAAAACTTGTTTAAAATACTTACTAATATACCAAAATATTATAGTTTATTTGAGAAAGACTATAGTGATATACTGATCTTTATGTCTATTATGACATAGATAGTAATCATTGCAGTCTATCGTAGATAGACTATAATATTTTGCTATATTTGTAAGTATTTTGGTTCGTTTTACTATATTTGAAAATAACCATATACATATATACATATATACATATATATATATATATAGATATATACATATACACATACACATATACATACACATATACATATACATATACATACATATATAATATATATATATGTATATATATATATATACACACACTATCTTTTAATCATAATTATGTTTGAGGTGTGAAAGCCAAAGTAAGATAATTTTGTGTTGAAATTTCATGTTGAACTAATAGATGTCAAAGTTCATGATAGAGTGCTAAATATTTATTCATCGGTTTGAATTTCATGTTTAGTCCTTATACTTTCAATTGTTCAACTATAGTGTATGTATTTTGAATACATTTTAAATTTAGTTTTTAAAAGTTAATTTTTACCAACATTGATTAACCAATATAATAATTTTAATGCAAGAAAATACAATAATATGTGAATATATTTTCAAAATTTATTGTAAAAATGTTATAGATGGCAAATTTTTTTTTTTTTTTTTAAAAAAAGATGAACACAATCGTGCATTGAAAACTAAATTTAATATTTATTGAAAGTGTGGGGTTTATTAAATGACAAACATTAAACTATAGGAATCAAAAAAGTATTTTAACTTTCTTTATATTTTTGTATACCTCGTGGGAAGTTATGTCATTCATGAGTCTGACAATTATTCCATCTGCTTTAAGAAGCATTGGATCAGTTTGAACCCATTGGAAAACCTCTTTTGAAGCAACATTTCCCAAAGCTAAGAAGGGAACTAAAGCCAAAACATAGATGCCAATTGAAATAACACCATTTTTCATGTATTCTTCTATTGTTGGCACATGTCCTTCATTCAACCATTTCGCTTCCACCAAATAAGCTCTGCATTGTCTTTTTAGCTGTACCCAAAAACTCCAAACATATAATAGAAAGAGAGGACTTCTGTGAGAATATTGATCTGATATTAAATTAACCATAACATATGACTTTAAATATTTTGAATTGTTATTGATGATTTAAACATGGTATCATGCATAGTAAGTATGATAGTAAATCATTTACAAAGTTTAAATCTTTGTAATGTCATTTTTCTCATTTTAATACTCAGTTTCACTTATTAAAGCCTTCAACAAAAGCTTATTGGAAAAGCTAATTTTGTGTTTATTGATATTTTAACCCTAGCTATCTTCTTTTCAGAAAAAATATATTATGAAACAAAAAGACTACAATAATAGAATTTACCGCTTCTTTTGCACAATCAAATGCAAATGGAATATTGTTACTATCCATGTTCATATGATCTCGTTCAATCTCTCCATAAAATTCAAGTATGGCTTCATAAAGACCTTTCATGTAATTTGGGAGCTTCTCAATGCTCTTCATATCCCACCTGAATTTTAATCAAACGTTAAAGTTATTATACTACAATAAATAACAATTCTTTAGTATTGTAAATTCTCACTCATGTTGGTATTGGGTACAGAATCCTATATTGGTTAAGGAATTGAAAGGAAAGATCCATGGTATATCAAAATGACAGACAAAATTATGTCTCCTAATTATGGTAGGAGGCCTTTGGCTAGTTCCTAAACAAAGAAGGGATTATGTTTGAACATCGAGACAGTCCTTGTATAGACAGAAGGAGTCTCCAAAGCAGTGGTACAAGCTGTTTGGTGGCTATAATGGTTGCACTTGGCTATAATATATTGGTTAAGGAACTTGCTGATGTTTTGTGTCCATGGTCTCTTATGGGACATTTTGAGGAATGAGGGAAATTCTAGGGTATGTCTGGTAATGTTGGTAATGTTTTGTGTTGCATCTAGTACATATGTTGTCTGTGAGAGAGTTTAAGTTAAAGTGGAGATTTGTTAGAATGCTTTGAGTCTGGTACAGGATGTTTGAAACTATACAAACTAGCAAGGCAAGCTTTAATTTACACATCTAAACATTAGATCAAACAAAAGAGTTGAGAAACAAACCTTTGAATTGCTTCGGAGAAAAGTTGAAGTTCATCAAGTGTGGCATATGCATCATACATATCATCAATAATAGTTATGAAATAAATCACTTTGAGAAATATCATTCTATTGGTAGAGTACTTTGGTTCATAGTATGCTCCCAATGCCCAAATATAGCACTCCACCACCCTATCTCTTACAAAATGTAATTGTTCCATGAACTTCTGATTCTTCCACCACCTACATATTTACGTTCAAAATTAGATTGTTGCTCTTTTCAGATCAGTCATCTAAACAACTGGATGTGTTCGGTTTAACTTTTCTAGCATTTAATTTTGAAAATAAGTATATTAAAAAGTATAATAAAATAATTTGAAAATAAATCATTATGGAAAAAATTGAAGTGTTTGACAACCACTCATAATAGTTTTTAAAACATTTTCAAAGTTGATTTTAAACAGTTTTTATGGTTGTTTTCAAATATAGCCAAAATGAATCAAAACATTTACAAATATAACGAGATATCACAGTTTATCTATGATAGACAGCGATAGACTACTGTTTGTTTCTATTGATAGACACAGAGATAGTAGTTTATTGCAAATATATTGTGATATTTTGTTGTATTTGTAAATCTTTTCAATATTTTTGTTATTTAAAATAATTTCTCCAGTTTTTATCAAAAGAGTTTAAATAAAAATGATTTCATTGAAAAACACTCTTCTCTATAGTTAATCCAAACCGGCCTTAAAAACGAGTGAAAATTAACTAGTTGAATGATTCTTGGAACATGAATAAGAAGTTTCACCTTGAAAGTTCACATAGTTCTTTCTGGTAAAGTTTTTGGAGAGAATTGTAGTCCAACTTTGCAAAAGTGAGCAAAACATTGTTCTTCAATGGATTGTTGTTATAGAGAGAGATATAGTGCCTAGCCATAAACCTTGTCACACCTTTATAAATTGGCCACTTCAATGCATATTTGGCTTCTTCAAAGAATGGAGAGTTGGAATCCATAGCCATTATTGCTTGAAGATGAGTAGTTGTGAAGGCTAATGCTTCATCCAATATATTTTCTCCTTTCATTCTCAAATGGGATGCTTCATACAAACTTAACAAACCAATTGCATCCTTTGTAATTATTTCTTTGAATTCTCCTCTTTCATTTGTAAACTTATTGAATATCTCTGTTTGAAGTTCAACAAAGGGTTAGACTATGAGTTTGTTCCACCAACTCTTACTAAACTATTAAACTTTTAAAAAGATATCTATAATAATACATCTTTAAGTTTTGAATGTTGTACTTAGTACATTTGTAAACTCTACACAAAAATTTGGAATTTCAATTTTTGAGCCTTTTGAACTTTAGAAATGGTCTAATTCAAGAGTATTAAATACAAAATATTGAGAGAATTTATAGAAAGCATAAGGACTTAAAAATTATTATAAATTAGTATTTACCAAATAAATCAAAATTTGTAAGTTCCTGCTAGAAAAAGGTAATTCTTTGTAAAATTTGCTTGATAGAAACTTACCACATGAAACAAAGAAACCTTGTTGTCTAAGCAATCGAAATCTAAGAGCCGTAATATAAAGATCCTCATGTTGTTCTTCGTCATTATTGCAAGGATTTTGCAATAACTCTAGAACTTCATTAATTTCATCATCAAAGTGGTAAGACAAACCTAAACGTTGGATTGAATCAATTAAAGTTAGTTTTGCTGAAAATTTCTCTCCAGTGACAAACATGCTTTTCACTTCTTCTTTCAGTTCTTGAAGTTGTTTCTTGATCATTCCGTCTTCTTCCTGAATTTTCATAATGTTTGTCTTAGAACAAAAAACTAAAATATAGAGATTTTTGTACGGATGACTATTTCACGACCACCTGAATGATTGATAACCCCATCTATACCACAATTATATGAGATCTAACCTTCTTGCATCAAAATGCACACTATTGCATTTTATACAATATCACTTTACAGGTGACCATATCTAACAATACCTCTAACGGGATGGTCATGCATATCTATCGTGATCTTCATTTTTTTCCACTCCACCGCAATACTTATAGCAAAAATACGACAAAGTATGAAGAAAGATGAAGATCGCGATAGACAACGGTCATCTCGTTTGGGCTACGATAGACAGGGCTAGCCCTAACGCGATAGTGTCTAAAACTAGACGGTTGTACACTTTAACGTAACCACAAGGTTAGATTTCCTTTATTTATGGGACAAATCATTAATGATTTAAGAGTCGAGAATGAGTCATCCACACAAAAATCTTATACAAATAAATAGTAGAATAGGTAATAAGTGCTCTAGTGTAAAATTTTATTCACATGGTAAAGACAAAATATTAACAAGGTGTGTTAAAAGAAGAATGAAGTTCTTCCAAATTAGATTCTCTAAATTGAATAAAACCACTAAAATATTATGGACTAAAACACACACATTTAAAAGATAAACAATATGAAACAAAAAACACTTCATGATGAAAGCCAACATAAATATCAAATATATATGATGTTTATATTGTATATACCAAAGTTTGGGATTGATGAGAAAGGAAATAATGACCCCAATAACTTGGTTGAAACTTTGCTGATGGACGAGGAACACCTTTATCATTGAAAGAGCCATTATAATTTGATGCCATTTGGTAAAATAGTATGCTTCTTTTGGTATAGGTTTAACTTGTGTTGTGAGTTTATTATGTTAATGACATTTATAAGATGCATAGGATAATGATAAGATGGTGAAGGCATTATAAATGTTTTATAAATCTCTTTTTATTGAGTCAGTTAATTAAAAGGAAATATCTTAATTTGTCTTAAATGACGTAGAGTTGAATCCAACTTAATTATATAATTATCTAAATATCATGGTTGTAAAATATTATAATTAAGCTAAATGAATGTCTTAGTCAATAACATTTATATAATGTAAAATTCTACTCAATTTTCCTAAAAATATTATACTTGATCTCAGACATATGCTAAAAATATAAAAATTAAAATACTATATATAACCACGCGTATTACAAAATTTAATGCTAAAAAATTAAAAATATAAAATAAATTAATATAAAAATATTGAAAATTAAAATAAGATATAAATTTAAATATTACATAATTTTAAAATTCAAAATTAAAACAAAATATCAATATGGAAGAATTATATTGTAAATAGTAAAACTAATTAAAATAATTATAAAATATGGATACAAATATTAAAGGAAAAAATGTGTCCATCTTGGAAGTTAAAATTTGAAATATAGAAATATTATGAGTGTTTATAAATATAGTAAAAAATTGAAACTATTTACAAAATAAAGTTAAATCTATCAAATTGTCTATAGCCCATTTAAATTTTTTACTATATTTTATAAATTGTTTTAATTTTTGTTATAAAATAATATAAAAAATAAAATAGAGGAAAGTTTTAAAATTTAAAAATTAAACAAAATATAATATTGGAGAATTATTTTTGTAAATAAGAAATTAATAAAGAAAAAGTAAAAATAAAGAAATGTAGTGAAAAAAATTCTTAAAAGACTAAAATAAAATAAAAAATGTTAAATAAAAATTTGTTTAAGATGGGAACACGACTTAAAAAAAAACAATTTTCTTTGGTGGCTGATACCAATACACTAGAAACTTATATTTATTACTTGAGGGAGGAATAATAAAATTGAAATAGTAACAGAAACAAGAGAAACTACTTTTTGTTGTTTCTTAATTTTTGCTCAATTTTTTAGTAATGTTTCTCAAATTTTAGAAATAATAAACGAAAACAGTTATCAAACAAGTTTATTTCTTAAAAAATGAGAAACAGGAACAAAAAACAAGAAACGAAAACGTTACTAAACGGGCCCTTAATTTCTTTCCATGTTTTCTATGTTTTCTATGTGTTTGTGATTAGACAATTAGAAAATCACAAATATAGTTGTACAATACTAACTAGGTAGAGCATGTGCGATGCACGCAATTAAAAGTCTTTAAAATATAATATATTTCTAATTCAATATAAATAGTAAATATCTAGTATGAAAGCAAGAATGACGAGTAAAATAATAGGTATAATTTATAGGTCGATAATTGGAAGTTGAGCTATGCTCATTTTGACAATAAAAAATGAATATTGAACATGAAGTTTGAGGATAATCAATAAGATAAATGAAGCAAGAATTTATGTCAAAATGAACTTAAATATGAAGCAAATGATTTAACTTTTAAATTTATTTTTAACATTTTATATCTTCCTTTTTGAAAAATCTTATATAATTTATTAAGATAACTTGTTTTAATAATAAAAAATTGTTTTATTATGTGAACAAAAAAAAAAAAAATTATAGAATGAAAAATAGAGGAGAGAACAAATATAGAAATTAGAAGAGTAAATTAATTTTGACAATATCTTCCTAAACCCTAATTATCTCACCCAACTTCTCCATCATCAATATCTTTTTCTAATTATCTCACCCAACTCCTCCCTCCACACCTCATCTTTCCCTAATTGTCTCGTCCAACTCATCTTTTCACATCTCTTATCCATCTTTTCCTAACTATCCCAATCAACTTCTCCCTCCACGTCTTTGTGATAACACAAAAAATGTGCTATCTAACCTCGTTTAATTCGAGATCATTCCATGATTTTGTATTTTTATTTGGGTTTATAAGTTATGAGCTAATCACAGGTAGAATTCGGTGTTGGTGTCAATTTGTTGCTTAACTAGGCGAAATTGAAGTCAAGTTGCATCAACCAGGAGTTAAAGAGCAAGAGAAGGTCAATAGTTGTAAGGCAATAGCTACTATTGGTGTGAAAGGACACAGGGCCTTTGCGCTACCATAGAGCGTTGCGATGCGTCGAAGTTTGTCGACTCGGATGGTTTAGTCAGCGTCGCAGCGGTATTCCTAGTGTCGTGGTGCCATCACGTTTTACATATATATTTCTTCACCCGCCTAACATTGAGTTAAATTAGCTGGTAATTTACTTGTGCATTGTTTTAATCAACTTTTAATTGATCCATCTGAATAATTAACTAGACGTATGGAAATTAATTATTCAACCTAACTTTTCCTAAATCTTAATATAATTAGGTTTATTTGAGTTGGCATGCTTTTCATTAGTTTGAATTAGGCTAGTTCAATTTTTAGGACGATTTAGTTAGCTTTTCTAATTGAATTGGTTAGGTATAGGCAATGAATCCTTTAGTGGTGGAAATTTTATGAGCAAATGCTTTGAATAGATTGAACTCGGTTAACCCAAACTACGATATTTTAATTATTGAATGTCACCATAATTTACTATGCGTGCAATTTTAGTTTGTTCGCAATTGAAACCAATCTTAAGTTTAACTCCCCCATCGGTTACCTCGGGTTGAAAACCATTTACAATAAAAATTTACGATCTCCCGGATTTTCCACTATGACTAGATCTAAGTGTGTGATTGGTTTAATTATTGGGTTAGTTATTTACACACGAGAGTAAAAGACTACATCATTCTATCTTTTCCTAATTATCTCAGCCAACTTTCACCCCCACGTCTCTTCTTTCCCTAATTATTATCTCACTCAACTCCTCTCTTATCTCTTCAAATCTCCATCTTTCCCCAATTGTCTTACTCATCTCATATCTTTCTCCTCCTTATTTTCTCTGTGAAAGAGTCCATTAACACATACCTTCTGTGGGTTGATGGTGTTGCAATAAATATTTTATCTGCCAACAACAAGTAGAAGAAAATTTATTCTAGATTATAGAATGAAAACTAGAGGAGAGAGAACAAATATAGTTAGATGTTAAAAATAATTACATGAATTAATTACAAAAAGTTGATATATATTACTTTCACATTGGACCCATGTAATTAATTATAAAAAATTGATATATACTACTTTCACGACTATCTCAATCCCAACATTTATATTTTGGGTACTATTCCCTGTTTGGAAGTCTCCTAATAATAGGGTTACAAAGTGAACAAATTTGAGAAGAACCATTGTCACAAACACATGTGGTGTTGACTGTTGCATATAAAAGATAGTCTACAAGGTTCTTTATTCTAAAATGATAAGTAGCATGGGATGCTACTAGGTTCATCGATCGCGGTCTATTACGATTTATCACAAATAGATTGTGATATTTCTCTACATTTGTAAATGTTTTGGTACATTTTGTTATATACATTTTGAAAACATCTTATCATATTATATGAATATCAAATTAAAATAGTACTCAAATTCAAATTGGATAACAAATCTGTTAATATTTGTAATTTAGGTGGGTGCAACAAGCATATCATTCATAATTGGGGGATTAAGGTGCTTAAGGCAAAAGTTGTTGGCGTGATCGAGATTGTCAGGCATTATTGGAGTGAGCAAAATCCTCCTAGTGGTGGTCGAATCTGATTCTCTGGATGCGGTTAAATTACTGAATTGTTTGGACTCTAATTTGTTTGAAGTTGAACAAAGTTACAGATACTAACACAGAAGCAGGAATTGTTTGGACTCTAAGGGAGGCCCTTAGTCTTACCAAGTGTGTTAGTATCTGTTATTTTTGTAAGGTTCCTAGAAAGGAGAATAAAGTTGTTCACAATCTTGCTTCTTTTGCCTCCTCTTCTAGATCTTCTTTGGTTTGGAAAGACTGCTTTCCTGCTTCTGTTCTTTCCATAATTCTGGAAAAGGTGTAATTGGTAGTTTGGTGGTTTGTAGTGCTTATTTTAAAAAAAGGATAACAAAGAGATCAAGATTTCTTTTTTTATTTAAAACAGAAACACTGACTTCGTTGAAAATACGCTATTTTATTCTGCTTAGATCGGATCATTGTGGTATTTTATGAGTCTATTTCATGATTTTATAGGTATTGAGCTTAATTCAGGTCATTCTTGGCCATAATGTTCATTTCAAGACTATATGTGCATCAATCAAAAGTTTAGAGGGTTAACGAGGCAAGAATTCAGTGTGTTCGACATTGTAGACATGGTGTCGAACCGCTGCACGACGCTAGCCTCAGAGCCGTAAGGTAGAAAGGGTTGATTTTCGAGTATATGGCACTACGAACTTGGAAGACAGGATTTGTGCGTCCATTGCCACGGAGCCGCGGCGCAGCCCAATAGCGCTGCAGCACTACCTCGTTAATTTGTTATAATCATTAGTCGTTAGCCCTCGGAACCTACATTTTGACACACAAACTTTTACATTCTTCACATAAACTCTTGGCACTTATCTGATCTATTGGATTGGATGCTTTTTCATGTTATTTAATTTCTGACGTTTTCGATGATGTATCGTAGCTAAGCTACACTTTTCTAACTTGGATCGTTAGAATTCTTTGGAAAATTTGCAACCCGACGAGGAACCTCATTATTGAGTTCATATTAAAACTTAAACAACCCAAACAACTTACCTTTATTAAATAAAAATACATATATATACATACATGTACATATATATATCATAAGGAAATGATAAAAAATATAGAAAAAACATAGAAATTATAAAAAATAGAAAAATTGGGTCAAGCTATTTATATAATATCTTTTAAAATATGTTACATAGATAAAAAATAGGTATTTTTCAAAAGTATTTTAAGACCTTCAATGAAGGATAATATATTTTTCTAAAGATTTTTCAATAACCTTAGACAAAAAAGTAAATAATTTCTAAGAAATCTTAGAGATTATTGTCCTTTGATGTAAATATAATATTTTCTTTGATAATATAATATTTTTCAAAGACATTTTAAAGACCTTCAATCGATTGTTAATGTCGTTTGATAAATATAATATGGCTTCTTACGTATAATAAGTTTTAAAAATTAGCTAGGCTTATAGTCCAGACTAATTATTTTCGCAAAAATAACAAAAAAACAAGTTCAAACCCATGAAATGTACAAAAAGTATTAGTATACCTATGATACACACGACATACTTGATACACAACTAATATGCACTTAATACACTACTAATATGCACTTAATACACTCGGTGATTTACATTTGATATACTTTGATAAACCGGATATAGTTCATAAACTAAAAAGTGTCATATCTGCAAAAATAGAAAAGTGTGTTACACACTTTAGATATCTTATTCTTAATTGTCACCTACTACAACTTTTTATATAATATCTTCTTCAAAGGGTTTTTTCAATAACCTTGGTAAACCCTGATATTTTTCAAATGCTTTTACGATAAATTTTTCACTTTTCAAAGGCTTTTTATAATCTTCGATTGGTTGAAATAGGCCAAGTTTTTTTTTTTTTTTTTTAGTGATCCCCTTCTAATTGATTTTGAGGTTTTAGGCACAGATGAAAAATCAATACAGAGCTTTTTTTATGGAGGCTAAATGGTTCAATGAAGGTTATGCGAACAATGGAAGAATACATGAAAGTTGCCATCATTTCTGCTTCCTATTACCTTTTTGCTTCAATTTCTTTCCTTTCTTTGAGAAATATTGCTTCAAAAGAGGTTTATGAATGGGCTCAGACTCACCCTATGCCTTCTTAAAGCAACTGGTGTATTTTGGCAAACTCCTCAATGACATTGCTTCCCACAAGGCACATAAAGAAATAAAATAAATAAACCCTTAATGAAGCAGATTGTACTTGTTTACAAGTATTTTTCAATTAGACGCTTATAATTCTTGACCAATGACAGACTATAACACTAGCTAGTAGTGGTTTATCAGTGAGTCTTGATAAACTGAATTATCAGTAGGAGTCTATCGAGATACACACCATATTGTTGATATGCATGGTTTATGACCGATAGATTTTTCTATATTTGTAATTCTTCATAATTGTTGTTATTCACCTAATTATTCTTCCTAAATGTGCTACTCAATGCAATTACTCTATTATTTATACGTTTAACGACTCGTTCAATTTATAGTTTGAACAAGAGCGTGGTCATGTGGGTTCTACAATTGAATGTTACATGAACAAATATGGAGTATTAGAGGAAGAGGCCTTAGCTGAAGTAGAAGATTACATAGAACCATCAAAGTTTCCAAATTTGATCCTTGACACTGTTATAATAAGGAGGGAGATGGTTGCACATTTGCTGATGGAGAAACCAAACATTTTATATTACCTTCATGCTTACTGTCACTGTCCCAATTTGATCAATATAATTCTGCACCATTCTTTGATCTTAAATTTGCAAACAATAGATTATTGTACATTGGTTATATCCCATTATAACATCTATAACAGACAGTAGAATTTTTTTTTTTTCTATATCATGTTACGTCATCCCATTATTTCTTCTTCAGACTGATCAGCAGTTGGTTCCCCAACAGCTCCTAGTTTCAAGATTTCTCATCTGCATGTATTTTACATTGGGAGAGTATTGTGTTAATTTCAACACGAAATATAGTGTATTACTTAATTTCGTTTATGCCATATACCTCAGAAGAGTATATGTATGGAGCTATCTGTGTTCCAGGTGTTTTCATATCATCTTCTTCTTGAATAATGTCTTTTCTGGGTAGTACAGCTCTTAATGGTATAAACTCGTTTGTATTCTTTCCATACATCTATAAAAAAATTCACATACATTTTTGTGTGTTCTTTCCAACCATGCGTTAAAATTGAGCAAAATTTAAACCTAGGCCATTCTTTGGTATGTGATGTTTCTGGTTGTCGGAAAAAACTTTGGAGACAAGAAATAAACAGAAAAATAACATAGAAATTAAAAGAAACAATAAAAAAAAATTATTGTGTCAATTTGGCATCTACAAGAAGTAAAATTTAATAATAAATAAATAAATAAATAAAGTTTTAAAAAAGAGATCCATAACAAATAAGAGTTTTTCATTTTTGGGTCAATTTGGCCAATTTCCCTTCCATTTCACATCACTGAGGCATTTTATTATTTTATTATAAATATTGGATTTTATAAGATTGAATCTCTTTGCCTTTTTCAACTAATCCAATAATAAAAACCACCATTATACAACACTCAATCACTTTGTGACATATACATCTAATAATACACATATCTTATGAGAAAATCCACACCCAAATATTAATTAGGTAAAGTTAAGTGTTCTTTTAAGAAGAAAGTTACAAAAACCCTTTGCATAAATATTCTTAATTCATATAATCTTCTTGTCTTTAAGAGAATTACAATGTCATTAGAAGAACTTGTAGCAGCAAATAATGGATCTTTCAATGATGGTGTTCTTCGTCGAGCTGCACAATTTCCACCAAGTCCTTGGGGAGATTATTTTCCTTTCTATCATTTCAACAATCAGCTGGTATATAACATATATGTATTATAATTTTCTTTGCTAATCATTTTCTTTTCCATCAGTTTGTAGGTTTTTTTTTTCTTTGTTCGTTGTGTTTAAATGCTAAGAGGATGGCAACCCTAATTGGGATTCTCCAATGCACCTATTAATCCTTTTCGTATCTTTTTATTAAAAAGAAAAAAAAAAAAAGGAAAGAAAGAAAGAGAAACGAACTTTTCTTAGCTACTTGTTTTCCAATATGTGTTTATTTTTATAAGATTGTTCAAAGGTTCTGTAGTTTCATTGGAATCTATTGTCTGACATATCATGTTCAAGATTTGGTATAAGATCATCTAATTTGATTATGAGGTTTTGCATACAGATGAAAAGGCAATGCAAAGCTTATTTTATGGAGGCTAAATGGTTTCAATGAAGGTTATATATACCAACAATGGAAGACCAAATGAAAGTTGCCATCATTTCTGCTTCCTACTGTGTTTTTGCTTCACTTTCCTTCCTTACTTCAGGAAATGCTGCTTCAGATAATGTTTTTGAATGGGCTCACACTGACCCTTTTCTTCTTAAAGCAACTGGTGTAATTGGCAGGCTCCTCAATGACAGTTTCTCACGAGGTACATTAAAGAAAAAAAAAACCTTTTGATATATTTAGGTTTAATTCTCGAAATATCAATCATAGAACATTTCACTATCACTTATTAAGTGCTACTCAAATGCAATATTACTTTATTATATATATGTTTAACTACTCGTTATTTTTTAGTTTGAACAAGAGCGAGGACACGTGGCTCTGCAGTCAGAATGTTACATGAAAGAACATGGAGTATCAGAAGAAGAAGCCCTCATTGAATCAGAAAAGGAAGTTGAAGCAGCATGGAAAGATGTAGCAGAAGATTACACAAAATCTTCATTGAAGTTTCCAAATGTGATCCTCGAATGTTGGTAGACTTTGAGATTTCTTTTATAAGGAAGGAGATGGTTACACATTTACTGATGGAGAAACCAAATATTTCATTGACTTAATGCTTACTCACCCTGTCCCAATTTGATCAATTCTAAAGAATTATTGTTTGATCCTTTTATCCCAACATACATTTTCTATCTATCAATGTATATATACACTTTTTATAGTTAATTAGTTGGTTGGTATGTCTCTTTGAGATGAATTTATATTTTGAGATTTCTAATTATAGTGTAATGAATTTAAAGTGTGTTTGGAATATATTCTCAAGTGTTTAATTTAAAAAATAAGTCATTTTGAAAAAAATTAGATTGTTACGAAGCTCGCTTATGAAGTCTTTTTATTTAAAATATCACTAATATCTATCTTAGTTAGTTTTCTATCATCAATATCATTAATAATTGATATCACAGATACATGGATATCAATGATCTCTATCTAAGCCAAATTTTTGCAATAGTTCTAATTTTGTGTGCACTCAGTACGTCAAAATTGTTGAACATTCATACTCATGTTAATAACCTCAAGGATCTCGGCCTCCACAAGGGAACCTTACGACCGTTAAATTTATCTTCTTAAACCTACCAAGCCCTACAATTAACAAATTAACCCTCAACATCAATGGCTCGCACATGCCACGCACCGACAAACATATTGACTATATGTTGTACCGTTGAAGTCCGACTACATCCACTATCTATCTAGTTCCACATGTAGTCTTACACGGTAGTACATACTGTCTCTATTAATTGATTTGGCACATTATTAAATAAATTATTAATTTATTAAATATTTATTACATCGATCTCAAGTAATTCTTAGAAGCTCTTCAGTAGTAGAGAATAAAGGGAGATAAACCTTAAACCCTAATTTTTCATAATAGGGTACTACTAGAATTTCTTCCCTAATTGCATAATGTCCAAATTAATTTTTACTTAGTCAAATTGCATTTTTAATTAGTTTTACAACGGCTTTTATATTTTTTCTTTTTCTTTCTTCAATTTTTTTATTATTTTTTCTTTCCCTCTTCTTTTTATTAATTTATTTTCTTTTTACTTGAGAGTGGATGCTTTTTAATTTCTAGATTTTTTTCCATAATTCCACACAAGCTTAATGCACCAATATTTTCACTTAAAACTTTGAGACATAATTAAAAATATTTTAAATATAGCGAAATGATCATTTATAAATACAATAAAAATATCACTACCTATCATCGATAAATGTTGAACGTTGATATCACCAATAGACTATTGTTACTATCTATCACTAACATTTTGTTATATTTCAAAATGCTTTTTCCAATAGTTTTGTTATTTAAAACAATTACTCATTTATTAGATAAAACTATTTAATTTCTCAATTTTTTCAAAAGCTACCTTTATTTTACTTTTATTATGTTGTAGTAACCCTATAAATATTTTTATGGGCCTCTTGTGGGCTTAGCTAGGCATATCTTATTTAGATACTATAGACAATGTCATGTTGCATAGTTTAATTAATTATATATGGCCTAATCTATTTAGGGTTATATATATATATATATATCAAACTTTTTTTTTATCTTTTCTACTAAATCCATTTTTATTTTCCACCCTCTTAAGTATCTCTTAAAAAAAACATCCAATTTTTATCCCTTTAAAAGATTTCATTTTTTTTTCATTTCCTTTGTTGTAAAAAAAAAATTAAATTTTTTTTTTCTTTTTTTCACAAAAAGAGGGACCAATAATTTTTTTATTCCACATTGATCATTTTTTTTATTTAATTCAGCCACAATCTTCTTGATCATTAACACATATACACATCAGTTAAGTCATATTCGTTTTAGCAAATCCAAACAATTTACATAAAATTTTATAACAACGACGTCCAAATGCCAATATTAATATTTTGATACCATACATGATTTTACTTAAATACTCAAAATCTTCTTACTACTCTTTTTCATAGAAAAATTACTCTTTTAGTCCTCAAGTTTTGATGACTTTGCGCGTTTAGTATTTAAGTTTTAAAAAAGTTAAGCACATCTGTAATTCAACTAGGTTTCCACACATACGAACCCTAATCATTTC
The DNA here is from genome assembly GCA_037974625.1 of Cucumis cinereus. NCBI lineage: Eukaryota > Viridiplantae > Streptophyta > Magnoliopsida > Cucurbitales > Cucurbitaceae > Cucumis > Cucumis cinereus. The sequence continues at coordinate 20,937,330 of JBBPDJ010000020.1, forward strand.
TCCATCCATTTCATTCAATTCCTCTCACTTCTTAATCAAAATACATAATTACATCCACATCTCATCTCAAGACTCTTAAAATTAATTAATTTAAATTTAAATTCTTACACTAACCTCCAAATCATTAGACCACATTTGGTCTGGAATTCTTTTTCGTTTTCATGTTTTCAAAAACAAAAGATACAACGAAAATAATTCAACCGCGTTTGGTATACTTGTTTTTAAAAACGTTTTCTAAAAACAACAATCAAAACAACCCATTTTCGAAAATAATAAATTGTTGGTATCTTTGTTTTTAGAAATTGTGAACATGAGATACACATTTTCAAATTCGCAACCAAACACAAATTTTAAATTTTGATTCTGAATTTCAAAATTTAAATTGAAACAAACGTGTTTTCGGACACAGTAAAAAATAAGAATTTATTTTTGTTTTCAAAAGTAATTTTTGAATCACGAATCAAACCGAATCTAATTTTTTTTTTTTTAAAAAAATGAAAATATAAGAGAGAGAGAGAGAATGTAGTCGGCCAAAAATTAGTGCATGTGTTTGAATACGTATATTATCTTTTGGATTTTAAGGAAATAGAGAGATTGTGAGGATGAAAATAAATGGTAGGCAATGTCGGCCATATATTTGGAGTTATTATTATTATTATTATTTTTCTCAAAAGTAGTTTTAGTCAAATCTCAACTTTTTGTAGCTTCAAAAAAGTCCTAATACAAATTGCGGCTCCTTCCCTTTATCTATCATCAAAATCATTCACCAACCCCACAATAAAACCACAAACATCCTTTTCCATTTGATTTCTTTTCCTTTGAACCTTCGTCTTCGTTCTGTTCGATAATCATCTCGTTTTTTATTTTAAAATTTATATATTTGATTAACAATACGAAAGCTAAGTCAATATTTTCATGGCCGACTCTCTTCTCTATAATTCTCTCATTATTTCATTTCATTTTTGAAACTTTCGTCGCTCATGATTTGATAGAGAAAGCTCTTTCACAAATCTATATTTTTTCTTCGTACGACCCCACATCCGTTTTCCTTTTTAATCACTCTATTTTTCTAAATGGAATCTTGAACCTACTATGGTCCCTCCCTAGTCGTTCATCCTCGTTGGTGACAACTCAACTCGTCAACTTCTAATGACTCGTTTTTTATTATTTTCAAATGTCATAAATAATACCAAGTGAATGTATTAATTAAGATTATTGTGTGTCAACTAGCTAGGATTTAAGTAGTCGGAGTCTATGTTTGGTATATGTGGGTTTGTTTATCATAGATATTACATATAAAAAAAATCTAGCTATTATATAAACCCTAACTTTTAAATTTTCCTTTTTATACATTAAATAATAATTAATTTTGACAAACCATTAGCTCATAAAGATGCAAATTAAACAACTCCATCCTCTAACTTGTAATGTAGTAATAGTGGTTAGGAAATTGAATATTAATATTTGAATTTGCTTAAATAAGCTTTTTCTATAAAAAAAATGTGTAAAAGATAGTTTTAACTATAGCAATTAAATTCAAAGTATTACCATATATAACAACATTTTAAACAAAAATACAAATATAGCAAAATCTATCAAAGTCTATCAATGATAAAAGTTTATCACTGATAGATCATGTTACAATTATTGGTCTAACACTGACAGACTGATTTATCACTGATAGAAATCTATCGCTAATAGATTTTACTATATTTACAATTCTCTTAAACGTGTTGCTATACCGTTGATTATTATCTCTAAAAATACTATATGTTACAATTATCCTACGTGTAAACATAACCTTATTAAATTCGTCATTTATACTTATCTCCAATATTTACAAATCACAAACTTAATAGATGAAATGCAAATTATAGATTTTAAGTTTCTATGCCATTTTTTTTCCTTTTATCTGATTCAAATATAATTTATAGAAACTTCAACTTTCTAAGTCCAAACTTTTTGTCAAATTTTTTTAGTTTAATTACTATTTTGATATCTATACTCTTGTTTGTTCGTTTTTAATTTCAATACTTTCAATAAATCTTAAATTTAATGTTGGTTGCTATTTTGACATGGTTTTAACTCTTAAATTAAAAATAAATAAATTTAGTAAATTTAAGAAAGAATAGTCAAACTCAAACACACCTAAATACATAAAGCACAAATTTTTTCTGTTAACAATGTTGTCCAATAATATATTATTCTTAGAACAAAAAGTCAAACATATTCTTTGGTATATATTTCATGAAATCAAAGATAGTAAACATTTAATGACATTTTTAAATATAGCAAAATGAACGAAAATATTTATGAAATATAATAAAATTTTATATTTTATCAATGATAGACATTGATAGAAGTCAATAGAAATCAACCAGTGTCTATCAATTTTTATCACTAAAAGAATCTGAAATTTTGTTATATTTTGTAAATATTTTCAACAATTTTGTCATTTATAATAATTTTCTAATATTTATCTATTTTTAACTTAACTTTCCCATTTGTCAATTAGTTGTGGTTTTACCAAATTGTCTTGGAATGATGGAATTAATAAAGAGATATATTATTTTAATATTTAAGATATTTATGAACTATTTAGATTTATTGGAAACAAAATTTATAAATATTTTTTTTTTCTAACACATGTGTTTTGAATATAACATATTTTATAGAAATTGATTAAACAATGTTTTTAATTCTACAATAACCTCTTAGTTGTAGGTAAATGTTAGACACAAGTGTATTAAATTATATGATCATAAAAATAAAAAAAAAATTGTGTGTATATATATGATTTTACCCATCAATATAAATACTTATGGCAATATGTCATACTATTAAATAATTCATGGCAAAGTCAAATGTTGTAGGACCAAATTAAAAGTAAGAGGACCACTACTAATCAATGTCAATGTCCTTCTTTATAGAAAATTTCAAGTTAAATTATTATATAAATTAAATTAATTATCTCAAATTGTATAAGGTTTCTAGTTATAACTCTACATTTGGAAAAATTCTATTCTTATACTTTAAATTTTTTTAATTTATTCAAAATATCTTTAAACTTTAAAAATGGTTAAACGATATTTTTTTTAAAAAAAAAAGACTAAATAAAACTATTCCAAACTAATTGGGAAATGAATGTGTAAAAATTAAAAAGTTTCTAACTTACATCATAGACAACCGTCATCTACCTATTTGATGTTGGATGTTTTGATGACGGTTTAGAATCAACATAAAAAAATCATTCATCAATGTATTATATGAACACGGATATACAATGTCGGTTTGTAACTGTCATCATATGTAATCTCTAATTAATTAGCTTGAAGGACATATTTGAGTTGTGGTGTTAGGGTAATTTGCTTTGAATTTCAAGTATTGGAGAAGATTTGAAATTATTAAATTAAATATAAGAGATTTGGTGAAATTGGAATAATTGGGAGAAGATACGGAAGTTTGAACGTTTTAAATTTGAATTGTTGGAAGCACTACTAGAAAAAAAGTTTTTGGCAACGGCAATATTGTCGACGCCTAAACAAGTGTCAGCATAGGGTGTTATAGTTTACACTACGCATCCGCATATAAGGGTTCACCTCTAGTCACTGTCGTTCAGCCCTCTCTCCCCTTAGCTTTGGTTGTCACTGGTCAGCCTTCTCCTCCTGGTCGTCTCCACTTCGCCGCTGGTCACCCATTCTCACACTGGTAAGAATTTTCTTCCTTCTTTGTTTCAGTGCATCCACGTTCTCATTCCATGGGTGTTCATTGATCGATTTAAATGTGTATGTCCATTTGGAGTACTTTGGAGTTTAGAGTAGATATTTTGGTTTCTTCATGATAAGGCAATCCTAATCCCTAAAACCTTTGCAACATGTGGAACACCATGATTCTTATCATTTCAACTTAAGATCGTAGAAGATATAGATCATTGACACAATTTATTTAACCTCAAAATATATTGTTAAAATTATATACATAATCAATATTTACACTTGGATTCCCACACCAATATTATATGTGAATGGTGTTGTAAATTATATCATTTGTCTTCTTACTCTTACACTCATTACTCGTCACTTTAACTTCCATATGTTTATTCAACAAGTGTATTTTTTGAAGCACGTCTGCAAGTTTTTCAATGGAAGCTAGAAAACAGACACTTTCCAAATCTTCTCCGAACATATAATTGAAATGTCTCACTCCAAAGTTCAAGAGTATTTTGTATAAATTTACTCAATCTTTTCATATTGCTCTGTAATGGTACATTAAGAAATCGTTGTACAATCTCCTCGTATGTAACTATATTACAAATTACCCACCTGACTATAGTTTAACTAGTTCAGACATATACCTTCGATCTAAAAGGTCGGAGGTTTGAATCCTTCAACTAAAGGCCACGGAAAAAAGTATATTACAAATTTATTTTTGTTAATTTCTTTTACAAATAGGTTTGGACCAAAGGGCATAATCAACTTTACGGAATTCACAAATTATACTATCAAAAAAATCGTAAACTCGAGCCAGGAAACCACACCTCCTGTGATCCAATAATGCATTGGAAAAGGGGAGTTTGGGCCAAAGGACCAAACGAACCTGCTTTCCCTTAGACAATAATGTGGTTGAGGCCTAGCCGCCTCTCCATTTGATGACCGGTGCATGCTAAATAATGCATGTCCAAACCTATTTGACTCGAAAACTAACCTAATATGATTCGAAAAATCTAATATATATGGACATCCTATAGGTCATAATTTCACTACAATTAATGACTTCAAAAAAGAAGTAAATTTATTCTCATCCCTAAACTCTAGCCACTACTAGAAAGTCTCGTTTTTTTTCCTAAATTAAAAATTCATCGTTGTTACATGAAGCTTTCACTCTTTTCGACATCAAAACAAATTTAGTTATGATAACGTGATAAACATTTTACATACTCCAATTGTGGTTGTAAAATATAGGGATATACTTGGTGAGTTGGACTTTGTAATCATAAAATAAACTCTACTTTAGGGACAACAATGATATATGCTACTACTCATCATCATTCTTCACCTTGCCAAAGCAAGAAGGCAAAGAAAAATTCTTGTGGATCTCTAAATAGTTGTCTTTCTCTCTATTTTCTATATATATTCTCTCACAATCACAACCAAAAAAATCAATTTTGAATTTCTAAACAAATCCTAAATTATAATTTCTTTATAATTAAACCAGTCAAAAATATATATTCTCGATCAAAATATCATAAGTTAGAACTCATCATTGTTATATGTAATTCTCCCATAATTCACAATAATCATATCAAATAAAATTCTCCAGACCATAAAAATGGTAATGATAATTAGGAAACGAAACAAAATATTTTGGTCCTTATAATCTCTATCAAAAAGTTCGAAAATTAAATCGTTTAAATATTTGGTTTGGTTTATTTTTATTTTTATTTTCTAAATGTATGATTATGACATCTTATGTTATATTAATATTTTTGAAAAATAAAGCCTTACTTTTACACGTAATTGACCCCAAAATAGAGAAAAACCTCAATCTCTTTGTCCCCTAAAGACATAGAAAAAGAGCAAATTTTCCAAGCTTCAGGTGCCTTTAAATTCAAACTTTTGCTTCAAAAAGGTTGCTTTGATCTCTTTTTTTCCCCTTTTTTTTCATACATTTTATTGGATGTTTTTCAGTGGGTCTGCCTCCTATAACAAACACAATTGTTTTCCGAAATTATTTGATGAGACTAATACAATAATATCGTTTCACGAAATCATCTCTCTGTCGATATCTTTTACAATTTCATGGATTTTAAATATTTATAAGGGATAAATTAATATTTTTCATTACAATATGAAGATGGGAAAAAATTAAAATATAAAAATTAGCCGACTAAAAGTATTATTAAATAGAATAAATAAAACATTTTTGGTGAGCTTAATTGAATAACTTTTAAAACTATAAAAAGTGTTTTATAGCCCATAGAAGCATTTCTCCAAATTTTTATAGGGTTTAGTTCTACTCTTTAAAGCCAAAGGTAACAAATTAAATTTAAAAAGAAAAAAAAAAGAAAAAAACATTCCACGTGTTTCATAACTATTTTATTTTTAATCACTCCTTTAACCCTTTAAAAAAATCAAATGATTATCAAACCTAAACTTTAATTAATCTGAGATTTTTCTTAATTTCGTCATTATTGAACCAAATCGTTCTATCTCTCTGTTCTTCCTCAAATCTTTTTGCTCTAAAAGAGTAAGAGTATCAATCCATTGATTTAAAAAAATAAAACTAAAACAAAACTTTGATATATACCACAAAGGCTAATGTGTGAAATCTAATAGTAGAAAACAATAATAAAAATAAATAAATAAAAAGTAGTCTGACATATCAACAAACCAAATTATTACAGACAACTGCAGTACATAGATTTGGTACAAGCCAAAATCATAAATTCAACAAAAAAAAAAAAGGTTGTGGACCGATCAAAATTCCCCATGACACAATCTCTCTCTTACTTTCTCTCATAATAAATAATTATGAAAAGAGAGAGAAAAAAAAGCAGACATAATCTAATTCAAAATCTCCTTCTCCAACCAAAACCGTGTCTCTCTATCCAAATCTAAATCCCACATTCATTCTAATTTTTTACTGTTCCAAACACCTTCTTGTTGAAGCAAAAAACATGTTCATTATTTTTCTAATTTTTTCCAAATCCTTGTCGTTTGATTACCGTAATTTTTCCCCATGATTGTATTAAACTAAATATGTTCCAATTCATGGAATTTTAGTTTTGTTTTATGGTTAATTTTTGTTTGTTTGTTTTTGTTTTTTCTCTAGTGGTAGCTCCAAAGATTTGCATCTCCACTCGAATTCCATGAGTAGTAATCATGTCGAGGTGGCGACGAGTTCATTCGTGGCGGCGACAACAGCATTCCCTCCGCCATGTCAAGTAAAAGATTCGGCATTCCGAACAGCGCTTCTTCATCGACAAACTCATTGGTTGGCGGAGACTGGTAGTGAGAGCCATGGTAATTGTTTTCTCCTTGATCATCGACCTTTTTCGACGCGGCGGCAGTAGCAGCAGCAATACGGATATCAGTCGGGGATGTGGAAGCAGGAACCGGGTAGGAGGCAACTGAGTCAGGGAAGTTGAGAACGGCATTGCAACCCTTGAGTGCAAGTGCAGCTACGTCGTAGGCAGCAGCAGCCATCTCAGGTGTAGGGTAGGTGCCGAGCCATATTCGGTTAGTCTTACGTGGCTCACGAATCTCGGAGACCCATTTGCCACCCCGGCAGCGGATTCCTTTGTATTGATCATGTCTCTTGGAGGATGCAGAGGCCATGAGTTTAGTTAAAGGGTTGAAGCTTGATGGATAAAGAGAAAAAGGTACGAAATTTGAGAATGCTAAAGTGAGAAAAGTAGTTTAGCAGATAGTGAGATTGAGTCTACTTTAGCCTATACGTTTATAGGTATATTTGGGTCACCCTCCTATATACATATACAATGAGAGGATTAATGGGTTTTTTTCATTTTTTGAGAAAAGTATGGTAGAGAGAGAGAGGGAGTAGATATAAGAGAGGGTTGAGGGGGGAGAGAGAGAGAGAGGGTTAAAATAGGAAATTTGAGAGAGAATTAAGAGAGAAAGAGAAGTGAAGTATAGAAATTAAGGAAGAAAAGAGACAAAGTTAGAGAATTTATATAAAGGAAAAGTTAAAGCGTGGGAAATTCGTAGGTAACAAAACAGAACAGTTGGATTTAGGGTTTTGCAAAAACAAAGACAATACTCACACACGGTTGAGCCAACACAATCACTCAATTAATTACATATGAGAGAGGGATAAATATGTCCTTACAAATATTATCGATATATATATATATATATATATATATATATATATATATATATGAGTTGTACTATATCATATCATATCATAACTCTTCACCAACTTTAATACACATGCTTTTCATTTTATTCATAATAATAATATAGAGTTCTTCATTTTATTTGTTTTCTCCCTTTTTGTTATTACTCTTTTAATTGTGTGGTGTATGTTTTTGTTACCATCTCATCATAAAACATACATAGTCTTACAAGGTGTGGGGCTATTCTATTTGTGTAGGATAAAAGGGAGAAACAAAAGAGAGGATGGAATGGTACAATGTTTGGTGTATCAAAGCTTTTAAGGTTGAGGACAAAACCAAGGAAAATTATAGGGAAAGAGCACATTTTAGAAAATAAACTAAAAATATAGTACGAGTTTAAAATATTTGTAAAAATAATATAAAATGTTGACTAGTCAATTGGTAAAATTTTTTAAAATATCAAAAATGTTCTTCAGTAGCTATTATTGATAAGAACTATCACTGGTAGTCGATACCAATGGAAGCGACTGATAGAACATTTTTCAAACTGAAAGTTATCATTGATAACATCTACCAATGATAACAACTTATAGCAACTATCAATTGCTATAACTCATTGCTACTATCAATTAATAATAGTAGCTTTCAATTTGGACAAAAGGGAAAACACACTTGTAATGGTGGCAAATAGAAAGATATTGTAGTTATCGGTGATAACAACTTATAGCTGCGCTATCACTCATAGTTACTATTGTTGATAGTTTTTAATTTGAGAAATTAGGAAAGAAGCACCCAAAATGGTGGTGGTACGTGGGTTTTTTAGTCTTTTACTAATTTTTGTGTTATATATGCAATTATTTTATTTTTGTGTTATATATTCCATTATTTTTAACTTAAATGTCATTTACGAAAGTGATCCAAAAATCAATTTGTAATCCTAAATGTTTGGGGTGTACCAATTAATTAAAACTTTGAACTTTCCTAACTTAATTAAAATCTAAATATTTTTTAGATTTCAATTTAAATTTGTTAATACAAAAATCTTCACATGTTTATAAAAGAAATTTAATGATGCGAGGGATAAACATAATATTTAAGGGAAAATATGTTGGGAATTCTATTTAACAACAATTTGTCCATTCTTTAAGCAAAAATTCATTACTTTTATTATATTACACTACTTAGGATAAATGATGTGATAATTTTTCTCACCCTACTCTTTGGTAAAATTTTGTGGAAAGTTAATGTTATTTAGTTGATTTTGAGTTTATTTTGTTGGGTTTTTGGCAAAATATTAGAAGTGTTGTTGTCCTGCATTGAAAAAATGTCAAAAAAAAAATCGTCATGGACACCAAACACTATAAAAAGAGCTTATGCCATTAGAAACACTTTAAGATTAAGTGTGTTAATTTTAGTTAAATTCTTTTTCGTGTTCTATAGTTTGAGAGTGGAAAAAAAAAGATGTGAATTGTCAAAAGTTTTGAGAAAGTGATCTTGTAATTGGAGTAATCGAGAGATTTCTATATGATTGTAATAATTTTTCAAATAGTTGAATTTTTCTGGTCCATGATTTTTCTCTTACCGGAGTTTTCCCACTTTATATTTTTCAAATATATACTGCTAGCGCTTTGAGATAGTGACTTTATAATTAGGGTTAAAAGAAGATATTTTTTTGTACGTGATTGTAATAATTTTTTCAATGCGGTTAAAATTAAGATATATTTGCCCTAAATTTATTCAAGAACAAAAATGTCATTTTGCTTCAAGTAATTTGTGTTTTTTTATTTTAATTAATTTCAAATATGTAAATTTTGATCATCCTACTTTCAATACACTACATCTCATGTTCTTAAGTAAGACTATTTTCTTCTTCTTCTTCTTCTTCTTTTTTTTTTTTTTTTTTTTGAGATAATATTAATTTGGTTTTGTTTTGAATTAATTAAAATGAATTTGATTAGATTAAATTAATTTAATTAATTAAAGTGACTTTAGCTCAAGAATAATTGACATGACCTCTCATCCCTAGAGGTGTGAGATTCAATCTCATCCTCACAATTGATGTATTAAAAAATTAATTAAGTTATTAATGAAAAATTGTTTTAAATGACTAAAAAATTTAAAATACTTACCAATGTAACAAAATTTTACTTTCTTTTAATAATAGACCACGATAAATTCAAATAGACATCCATCACTTTTAGACCGCGTCATGCATCTATATAGACATCTAGATAGACATATACCCGTGTCTATCACTAAAATGTGACAAATGTTTATTTGAGTTTATATTGGTCTATCACATATTGTTATACTTATAAATAAGTTAACTCATTTTACTATATTTGAAAATCTCCCGTAAATAAGGTTTAATTTTAAAAAACAACAAACCAAAACAAAAACAAACTCATAAGTATTGTCCAACTTTGGATTTACTCAACCTCAAAAATTATCCAAATTTATTCTTAATGCAACATAGCTTTGTTAAACTTTGCATTATTAACAAAAGTTAAATACAACTAAACTCTAACTGCCCTTTTAGTACAATATAAATGTGTGAAATAGTAAAATTTAGATCTCGATGATGATTACATGTTAATTACTATTTATGAATATTATTTTAAATTGATATTTTTCTAATTATCTTTTATATTTTGAAAATTTTAAAGCTCATTATTTATAAAGTGTTCTTAGTAAGATAATATATCTAACCATTTTATCGAAGATATATACTTCAATCAAGTTGTCGACTTTTTTCAGTCGGTGTAAATTTTGAGAAAAAAAAATATATATGAAAATTTACCTTTTTAATCTTCAAGTTTTGAAGAATATGTGCTTTCAGATCTCTGAGTTTTAAAAATGTACTTTTTTTAGTCCCTAAATTTAATAAGAATAGATCCATTTGGTCCCTAAATTTTCTAAATGTACATAATAATTATATGATATTTAAAATTAGAAAAATGTAGTTTTAGAGCCGATATGATTTTAGAAATGATTATTCTAATTTAAAATGTCATATAATTATTTAAAATAAAAGTATATAGATATTTGAAAGACTTTTAAACCTATATTTAAAACCTCGAGAACTAAAAAAAAGTACATTTTGAAAACTTAGCGATCAAATAAGTCTATGTTTATAAATTTGGAGACTAAAAATATACATTTTAAAAATTCAGAGACCAATCGCACATATTCATCAAAACTTGGAGATTGAAAAAGTAATTTTCCCAAAATTCAATTTGTACGTGTCAAAGAAAGTTGTTTATCTAAGCTTAATTTCCATACTTCCTATACGATGAATATGTATATATGATCTATTTTCGTCTTAAAATTAAAATGCGTCTTAGAAACATGATGTATTGCAATGGTGTCTTCAATTTTAAATAACATTGCATAGATGATCATAGTCTAGGTCTAGTTTTTTTTCGTGTGTTTCATGAAAAAATGGACAAAGTATAAAGAAGTTAAATATACAAGATTTAAATTAGTCTATGATCGAATGAACTAAACTAAGATCTTTTCAACATTAAAGATTATTTACTGTTGATGGAAGGTACACGACTTCCTTTTGTCCAATCACGTCCCACGTGGAGCGTGGACAGATTGACTAGATGACTGGAGTCATGGACTCCATCCACGACTCCCTCATAATTAAATAAAAAAAATCTCTAACCTTAAATTAATTCATATTTTTTCCTTATTTAATCCATAAATTCTCTTTCTTCCCTAATTAATTTATATATTATCTTTCTTCCTTATTTAATTTATATATTCTTTTTATTTCATATTTAAGAATTCTTTTATATTTAATTACATATTCTTCCATATTTAATTTACATATTTTTCCATATTCAAGTTCATTGATAATTAATATGAAACATATAATT
>JBBPDJ010000020.1:20963574-21010999 GCA_037974625.1 Cucumis cinereus
TTTGGGTAATCGTGGACCGGGTACACGACTTCACTACCCTATTTTTGACATTTTTTTCACACCCACACTATTCTTGATATATTTTATTAAAAAAACATTATTTAAAAAAAATTCCCCCAAAAGTTATGAAAAATAATAATAAACTAAAAATAAACCTAATATCAAGTTTTTTATCAAAACATTTCAAATAACTTAAAAATATAAACGGGACGTAGAAGCGATCCTCTAGTTCCATATGGTATGATCACGGGCTCCTCTTGTCACTCATCAGTCTGCTCTTGCCTTTACCTGAAAAACATAAAATAGGAAAGAATGAGTATAAAAATACTCAGTAAGTAATCCTCCTACTCAGTAAGTAAATATGGCAGATGGTAAACTCGAAAGAACACAAATTAAATCATAACATAAGTAGTGAACTCGAAGGAACACGAACAAATTAATTTTGACAACTAAACTATAGTTTGGTTAAGTTTAAAACCAAGTATTGCACCCCACAATATACACATTAAACACTAAATATATATTAAAATATTTAATTTTATGATAAGAAGGATGTGACAGACATATCCAAAATTAAGTGTTGCCTAGTTGTATTCCATGCAATGGAGTAAGATTAATAGCCTAACTACATCCATAGGCTTAATAATGGACCATATTTTCAATTTTGTCCAACTTCACCATTATTTTCACAAATGCCAAAATATCACAAAAAGCTCAACTCAATTACAATAAAGCCCTTCATCAAATTAGATTTTAAAAAAAAATCAAATAAGGAAATAGATACTATGTCAAATTAAACTTCTATACACACACACACATATATATATATATATATATATATATATATATATATATATATATATGTAGACATGTATATGTCCTAATTAACGGTTTATGAGTTAATACAAGCGTAGCTCAACTGACATAATGCATGTACTATCAATCTTGAGATTAGAGGGTTGATCCTCATACCACACTTTAATACAATGGCTTTACGAAAAAATTAAAGCCTATGCCATTAAAGAATAATTATAAATAATAGTTAATAATTGGTTAATAGTTAGTTTAAGGTTGAAACTACGTTTGAGGAGAGTGGGTCTCACTTTTTAATTACACCCAGTCATGTAATTTGATTGATTCTTAAGATAGGTTGCATTCTCATTGTTATTACGTAATAATTACATGAGACTCACACAGTATTTATTCGTCATTTTACGTTATTTACTCTTTTTTTCTCTTTCATGTTTTATTATTATCATCATCTTTTTAGTTGGCTAGCTCATCATTTTTTATTTTTATTATTTTTATTATTTTTATCATTTCTTTCATGTCAAATTAGCTAGCTAGCTCATCATTTAACGGGCACATTAGTTTTCCGTTAGTTAACTAATGGTCTAAGAAGTTTCAAGGACCATTTAGAATTATTTTGTAAACTTCAAGGACTAAAGTGTTCATTTTGAAATTTCATGGACCAAATAGATGGAAAATTATGGTAGATGATACATTTTAAATGCGCAAGATGTCAAATGACCCAATTTCTTGCAAAAAAAAAAAAAAATTGTCAAATGCCCCTTGTTGATGTCATGACCATATGAAGTTACAATATTGTCCTTCCTTTATTTATAAAGGGTTTTTCTTTTCTCCTTGAGTCTTTTCGATATTCTTCTTCTCTAGCATGGTGAGTCAACGGTGATTCCACCACCAACAAGTAACTCTGACGCGGCCTCCAGTGAAAATGACACGAACCAAAGACGAGTGAGAGTGACACCATCCAGAGATGGACGAGAGCGACATCAATCGAGCGAGACTGATAGAGATCGAGTGAGATTGAGCGAATCAAGCTAAACTGAGAGATCAAGCAAGACAGCGAGACATAGTGATTTGTGAGTGAAAAAATAAGAGAAAGTAAGATAAGCGAGAGGGACAAGAGTGAAACTACTTTTTCGTGTGCACACGAGTGTATTTTGATAATTTCACTTGAATTTGACGTCAGTAAAGAGTCATTCGATATTTTAAAAAGAACATATCATTTAACATTTTCTCTCCAATTTTTGGGCCATTTATCCGACAAACTGTCAAATGAACATCAACTTCAAACCTCGAAGTCAATGACCAAAAGTGTATTTTTTTACTATGTAATTTTAGTCCAACTACTTTCAATAAACTTAAATTTATTACCTCGAAGTTATTCTTTTATCAAAATTAGTTCAATAATAATAATAAGTTTCATACCAAAAATAAATTAGAATATGTGAATATATTTTCAAATTCTAATCGTAAAAATGCGAATAAACAATGAGTTTTCGAAAAATAAAACAATAGGGAATAGATTTGTGGAACTCAAAAAAATGAAAAATCTAGCATGAGCCATGCACACCACTCGATTGCTTCCCTTAAACTAAACCACATCTTTTCCAACTCCTTTAGATCAATCTTCTATCAAGTTCTTGATTCTCTGTAAATTATGTATATTTCTTGTACCCCGAGCGACGCAAAGGCAAAAAACAAACGATTCATTTACGACAGATAATTTTAGTGTTTAAGAAGGTATTTGGATCAGCTTCTTGGAAGAGAATTCTTTGGCACAAAGAAAAAAAGAAGATTGTGATTTGTGGCAAACGTTCTATATTAGTAACTGTAATTAAATGACTAATGTAGTTGATTTATATAATTAGCCTAAATTATTTTCTAAAAACATGATGTCAACCAAAGTTTTAAATGACATGTCGAGGGAAATTGGAAGCGTTGGCGTACCAAATATATTGAAGTATCGATCGACATATCAATAAAATGGCAATGTCAATTACGATTTCTATAAAGATTATTTCAAATTTTGTCCATCCACCCATGACCAAATGGTCACTAATAATCATCACCTTAACAAGTAACAAAATTTAGGAGCACCCTTATATAGCAACCACCAAAATGCCATCAAAATTGGACCATTCTAATTAATTAGCATCAAGGCAAGTATTTTCCAAAATCATTCAACTACTTAAAATGATGTAAACTTGAAGACTTAGAATTCAAACCACTCCTATCCTTCTCAAGAACTTCAACTTAAAAGATCCATCAAAACTAGTATAAATAACATTGTACCAAATGTTCATGGATGTCAAGTGGAAAAAAGGGCAACAACAGGCTTCTTTTTCACCCATACTCATTCTAAAGTTATTCAGAAACCCACAAAAGGGACCAAGCTTTCTTATCTCACTGATCTTTTCGAGCTTTGGATCTAGCCGGTGCGGGTTTAATAATGGAACCAAGTAAGATTAGCGTGATGGGAATGACGGTTCCGATGTAGTACACGCTTCCATACGAGGCAAGTGTCTCGTGCAAGCTCAAGACCTGCTCAAAACATCATATCAGAAACTTATAGGAACAACAAGAGAATGAGTGTGAGCTAAGCAAGGGAAAGAGAGGTACCATGAACCCAACGCAGGAGTAGTTCAGAACCAAAACTGTGTAAGCGAAGTTCAAAAATCCGAGTATAGTTTTGAGGAAAGCCATGGATGGAGGAATAGCTTGTTGCCATCTGTAAATAACTGCTCGATGGGCGGCACCGACGTGAAGGAAACAAAAGAAAAATGTTATATAACTGAAGAATGGGCATGGACAGTGTAATAACAGGTAGGCCACTACATACCTCTTGAACCAGCAATCATCACAGCGGACTGAACGAAGAAGATGATGTACCCAGGATACAAACCCTATATTTTTTCAGATGAGCAGAAAAGCAAGTCGATGTCAGAAAACAAGAATACGAAAACATGAGAATACATCACACCAACCAATACAAACCCTATACCTTGGAATGAAAAGAACACACCATAGTTAAATAAAGCACACATGCAATGTATGGAGATACATACACAGAATAAACCTTCCTTTTTTCTGAAACCTCAACTAAATTATAAAATGGACAAATTTTTCACCAAAAAAAAAACCTAGCTTTTAAAGTTTAGTAAGAATTCAAAAACATATTATGAAATATTAAGTAGATATAAAGGTTATGGATATAGAACAATCAAACCTAAAGAAGAAAAGAAGAAGAATGCAATAGAACCTTAAAATAACCACAGATCTGAATTTGTAATGGAATAAAAAAGGTATAGCTAAAGATTAAAAGGAGTAATCTGTTTCATAATACTCACATGCCAAACAGCACTGACAGTCTGTGTTGCCAGCAGCTGAAAGAAACCAGGTTTCCTCCCCTTTTGAACCAACCTTTCATAAACATCTACACCAACATGAAACAGCAATGAGATTGTTTTAAATTTAGGGACTGCTCCTCTTTTCTAAAAGCCATGTGTCCAGAAAAATGTAGAATGGAGAAAGTTTCAGATATGGATATCACTTTTTTCTTTCTTGATATGCTTAAGTTACCCAAAATCACAACATAAACATTCACAGGGAGTAAACTAGTGAACTGCTTAAAGCTATTGAAAAATACTCACAATGGCGAAGCCAAGTGCTGACTTGAATATTCCATTTAAGAGGAATCTCAACTGCACTCTTCACAAACTCAAGACCAAGAATGTCAACATTCTTTGCACGGTCCCAGCGTGGTTTAGGTGGAGAAGATTTTGTCCAACCACTGAAACCTAAGCCAGAAATAATGATGGAGGCCTCTGAAATTGACCAGATGAAATAATATTTCCAGCGTGCTGTGAAGCCTGCCATATATTGGTACCCAAGACGCTTCCAGAATGGCCAATCATGGTAGATGGGATCAATAAAACGGGACAACGGAAACTGAGGTACCAGGTATAAATACAAGCCCATGCAAAAAGCAGCTTGGAGAAGAGCTCTAATTGTTGCCCAATATGGTGATGGAGGTGGGTTTTGTTCATCATGTTTCCAAATCTGAAAAAGAACCAAGATGACAGAATTCAACATAATAACGTCTACCCAAAAGTTTGGGGCAAAAATAATCAAAGAAGAAGAATAGGCAGACCCCTTTTCCATCAGTCCACTCAAGATAATCCTTCATTTCATAAACAGGACCAGCAAAGTGGCTGCCACAGCAGAGGCAGTAACCAATGTACTCGATTAATGAGGGCAATTGAATCAACCGATTCTTCTTTTGAGCCTCACTTAAACCTTCTTCTTTTAACAACCCATCATTATAATTTATGGCACATGAAATGACTTTCAGTGTCAACACCATCAAAGCCCCTGAACAAGTAATGGAAAGAATGTCAGTAACCAAAGACATAAATATAAACTGGAGGTCAGAAACTCAAACGATCATAAGTAAATCAGTAACCCAAAATATTTAACATATCGTGAAACCAATTGTGGCAGTATAAGAACTATACTTGTGGGAACTGAGTTGTTTATCACACAGCTGAGAATTGAGATCGACTACAATCTTGCCTTGATAGGATGGATGGAATTTTTCTTAAGAAATAACCTTTCAGAATAGGAATTGACGAATGAATTCATTATATAGTTTGTTGCAAAGTGTTATGCCCAACTGTATCTGACCAAAGATTGCAGAATCCAGGGAGCATAAAAAATTATTCCACCAAGTCTATTTTTTAAAACCTCTAGGCGATCCCCCACTTATATGTCTGCGTAATGGGTTGTGTAGGGGCATCAGGAAGTATACAACGTCAAGAAAAATCAAATTATTCCTATACACTTTGGCCTTGGTAGAACTCATTACTTTGGTTCAAAAGACGAATCCAACCTTCCGCATTTCTCCTACCTAATGCATGTTTTGCAATAATGCTTAGAGCATCAGTTGCATCTCTTTTGAGGTTCATTGCATCTCTGTTGGATGGCTTTAATGCTAATTCGTAACTTCTAAAAAAACAAACAAAGAAGCTTGCCATCAGCTCCTCTGTGGCTAGAATTTTAGACCACCCAAAAACTGTGATCATACGTGGTTAAAGCTCTACTTTGGGAAATCGGGAGAAATGTCCTATAAATTTGAAGATAGGTTTAGGAATGACAAGAAAGTTTAAGAATCAGTCCAACCCATGCATGCCAATTGTTGTACTTTCTATCTTAGCCCTTTTATTATGTACTAGTTCAATGATTGTAGCGTAGAATTTTGAAGTGACATTCTATTATTTCCTTCGCACTTGGAGAGATATGTAGCATTTTCCCTTTTTTAGGGAATTCTATGAAAATTGACTTTAGTTATGTACCGAAAAACCTATGGCCCAGATGATGATGTGCCATACATGAGAATTTATTAAAATCAAAGAAATAAGCCAATCGGGATTGGATTTGAACATAGTGACCATTGGAACAAGATACTATTTACCAGTCCCTCTTTGAGAAAAATTTCAAGACAAGATTTTCTTTAAAAAAAAACGTGTTTGGACTCTAATGAAAGAAAAAAGAAGGCACAAGTCTAGGGAGTGATCTTACCAGTTGCATCAATACCTCCTTCTTTCCAAGCATCTCCACTCATGTAATATACATGGCTACACATGTGGACAAATAGTCAAGAATTCTGGAATCAAAAGCACAATCTCAAGAATCTGAAAGATCTTTATAACAAGATTTAGGCATATCTTAGCATTCATTGATGCAAGGGGAATCACATGCTAGATTTTGAGTTCAATGACAGTCTTTTTTCTGAAAATGATAACACTGCCTCAACAGAGATAAAAAGTCAAAATATTAGATATGGCATCAAGGTTATTCCTTTGAAGTACGCACACACATTAGAGAATAATATCCAAGACCATTAACTTTAAGAAACACATTGCATCAAAAAATTTGCAGAACGGTGGTGGTAAAATTCAATTATAAGTGCATAAAAGTAAAAACACAGTGGGGATCACACAAACTTTCTACTTCTCCTTCAGCAACCACAACCCCTTGCCTATTATTCAGCTCTCGCTATTTTCTCAAACCTCTCATTATGAACTCCTTCCCCTCTATTTTCTAAGTTCTAACTAGCTTGTAAGTTTAACTCACAAGTTTTCAGTGGTGTTCAAGTTTAATTAGGAGATCAGGGCTCCATTAGATGGTGTAACAAATTAGCTAAGAATCTAATTGACAGTTGACACCACCCCAGGAGCAATATATTTCTCAGAGGATTCAGAACAGACAATTATGTGCTTTCCGTCGAATTAACTTCAAGCATGAAAAACTATATTGCTGAATTTTATTTACTTGCTAAACAAGGAAGAAAATGTTGAATCATAGTTCCAAGGGTGTAACAACAGAGGAATTCTTAACCATGGTTAGTCCTCAAACTGGATCATCAAAAGGTATCACCTTTTTCAGCTATCTTTTTAGTACTGAAGGACACAGCTGTACAACCTATAGAACAGATCTTGTTCAAGTAAGGTAGTGCAACTGTTGTTGTCTCTATAAGGCCATTTCACCCTCTCAATCTCTAATTGAAAAATCAACAAAGTAAAAAGAAATTTCTACAAGAAAATAATATAGAAGAAGGAGATGATGATTCGAAGTGATGGAATTGATAGCAGATGTCTCTACTTCTAGTGATCGTGAACACATATAATTGTTTCAAGAAGGTGTTTTCACAATGATTTGTACCAAACTGAGGATGCTCTAAAAGAGGACATAAATTCTACTTTTTCTTACAATCCTTTCCTTTCCATGTAGCTTTAACAGTACTATAACTGTACCCAAAATGACGAATGGAATATTCCTACCTAAAATTTAAACTCGGGAACACTTAAAGACTAAATGAACTAAGCATAGATACAGTCATCTCCAGCACAAACTTTTTCCTTAGATTCCTAACAATTCATTCAACAAGGACTAAAGTTCTCTATCTTACTTCCAACAGCTCTGCCAAGAAAAACAGAGTACTAAGCTCAAATCTATTTCACATCTTCCTGCATGTCAACAAAATCATAGTTAACCAAAGCCCACAAACCACCATCATTCCCAAAGATAAACACAACTAAACATTATAAAAAGGAGCTGCATGCACAGAATTACAACACCATAACATTACCCCCAAGTTCAATTTCCACCAGATTCATCAAAACAAGAACTCAAAGAGTGGAAAACAGTTAAAAGCAGTTAGTTGCATTTAACGAAATACAAAACCACAAGTGAACGGAATATGCAATTTCAATCAGATCGTTCAATTTGAAGAGCCTCGCAATTAAGAAACCTATCACAAAACAAATTAAATCGATTCCACTTACCATCCAATGAGATAACCAAAACCCAAGAAGAAGGTAATCAAACCGCAATGGCGACGGAAGAGGACCATGGAAGCATAACCCAGGAACATGGGGACCAAGAAATGGAGATTTGAAGAGAACCCAAAAGAGAGATAAGAGAGAAGAACACCGGAAAGGGCGGAATAGAGATGTTTGGGGAAGCGACCTGGGACAATCCGCCATAGAAAGCTGACCGGAATTGTGGCAACGAAACAGAGAAGGAATCGGAGAACAGGGACGGAGACGCCAATGGAGGCGGCCAAGGATTCCATCTCCAGGCCCATCGAAAGGCGTTGGCTTTGGAAGAAGGAAGCTTGACCCAGTTGTTGAAATGTGTTGAAAACTTAAAAGACGCTCTGGGTTGTGGTTTTTCTCGAAATTAACGAAGCTTTTTCAATGAATATTTTCAGAACAGGATCCTGACTGGGCCGGATTTCTTGTATGTGGCTTGGAATCACAGGCTCGGATCAAGGTCCGAACACGTTGCTTAATCTTATTGCTTCAATCATTTAGGATTTTCATCTGTCGAATCTCTGGTCGATGAAATTTATGAAATTGCCCCCAGACGGAGGAAACTGATGAAGCTATTTCAGAGTTTTGGTTCACCCATGTGCCAACTGTTGGATTTATAGGGTTTAATATCAAAATTTTAAAATTTTAGATATTAAAATTGAATAAATATTAGTTAGATTCCTTTTATAAATATTTTGACGATATAATGAAAATATTGATTCATGTTGATATTTTTTGTTATATTTGATAGAAAGAATGATATGTAAACGTAAATTTAAGAACCTACAGCATTACACGTTCTTGAACAGTTGTGTGCTAAGTTGCATATAGTCTGATATTTATTCTCTTAGATTTAGCACCAAGGTCACGTTGTGGAGCTTCACAGCAGCGCTTCTTTGTTTTTTGGCAACTTGTAATTTTCTTCACTTCTTCTCGTAAAATTATTTTGGCTTAGTTCTTTTGACTTCCAACACTTGTTTTCTTGATAAATCTCTAAAAAGCACTACAAAACACATTAAATCTAATAAAAATATATTTAAATAAGAAGAGAAGAAAGCACTTTTGGAGTGCATTTTAGTGAGCATATTGGGTCATTTGGCCCGGAGTGGCCTCAGCCTTGGTCTCTAAGGTCGAGACGGGCAACTTGGGCTACTCAACCTAATTCCCTCTCTTATCCTAGTCTCTTCCTCCTTTATCACATTTTTTACCTTCCAATAACACTCTCACATGACGATTGTTATTGTGGTTTCTCTTCTAACAGTTTGAACTCATGAGCTCGTGACTCTAGGTCTAAAATATTTTAACTAACAATTTATTAAGAAATTAATGCTTTCATTTTTTATGAGGACGTTGTCTAACATACATAAATAAATTTACATACAACTACATACTTTAATACCACTTGTTAGGGTGCCAAATAAGTGCATATATAATTAAATCTACCCCCCAATGAAGAGCCCTACAACTACCAATTTCTCAATAAATGTGAAATCCTTATCTAGAGTTTGGTGTTTTTCAGCAAAAAAAAAAAAAAAGATTAAATAATTAATTTCATGTCCTTTTTCCTTATTTGGTAGGGTGAGATAATTTTCACATATGAATTTAAATTTGGTTACATTAAACTTTGTATTTGGATGAGTACTACAATTCTTTTTTTCTTACCTTCCAAGGGTTGGGGTTGAAATTTTAGTTTTTTTAAAATAAAAAATATTGTCATGTGCTTCTAATAGGAGTGAAAATAGTTCGGTTTAATTCGGTTTGGGACCACCAAATCGAACCGAACCAAACATTTTAAAACTTATATATATAAAATTGAATCGAACCATATTTATGTGGTTCGGTTTAGTTTCAAAATTGGTTTTGGTATGTTTAAAAAATTAAATAAATAATTTGGTTCGATTCGATTATAAATTCGGTTTTGTTCTTTAAATTAAAAGCGGTTCGGTTTTAAATTCGATTTTACTTTTTTAAAATATATAAAAATAAAAATATAAAAATAAATAGATATAGTAGTTAAAAACGGTTCGGTTCAGTTTGAAATTCGATTTTCGAATGTGAAACCGAACCGAACAGAACAAAATTAATTCAGTTTCAAAATTTCTTTAAACCTGGTTGAATCGCATTTTTCGGTTTCATTGAATTTTTTGTTCAATTTTTGTGGTTTGAATGGTCACTCCTAATCTCTAATGTAATATTAGTATATATTTTAATTCAAAATTGATTACATTTTAGAGAAACAAATAAACTTAAGATTGATCTCTCCTCACATGGTGAAGTTTGGGAGTTCTACTCATGCTTTAATATTTTGGTCCAAGTCAAATTTCGTGATTTCGATAAGTTCGAAATTTCGGGGGCGAATTTTTATTTTTCTCAATTTTTAAAAATTTCTCGAATTTTCGAGTCTTTTTTTTTCTTTCTTTTTAGCTCAAAGGAAATGCATGGGAAGATTTTTCTATTTTACCATACAAAATCTTTATTTTCAAGAAACCACATCTTTCTATTCAAATATTTTCTATCGAGCAGAAGAGTTAAATTTTTAGTCAAGTTTTAGAATTTAAAATTTTGTTATATTTTGTAAATATTTCTAACAAGTTTGTTATTTACAATAATTTTTCTTTAAAAATTGGCTTGATTTTTAAAAATATTGATACAAAATAAATAACTAAGCTAGAATTTAGAAATAGAAATGGTGTTTATAGGTTTAATTAGTTTTCAAAAAATCTAAATAGATACCGAGCGAGCTCTTAGTTTTTAGTTTTTGGGTTTTGGGTTTTTCAAAATTGAGTATATTTTCTCACTATAGTTTCCACCTTTTATTTTAAAAAAATAATTAAATACTCTACTTTCTTTTGTTATAAATAATAATAATAACAATAATAGATGACGAAGCAATAAATTTAGAGGTGAAATTGAAGTTTAAAAGGTAAATTTTTCAAAAGATAAAAATATAAGAACCAAATTGTTACCGAACGAAATCTTAATTTTCATTAAATTTCATATAGGTGGAGGGTCTTGAAATTTATGAACCAAATAAACAAAAAATTTAATATTTAAAAGTCAAACTTGTAATTTAATCCAAATATTTTAATGGATAAATAAGAATATGGATAACAATAACTTAAGTCTCTTTGAATAACCCTTTAATTTTGAAAAAAATCATCAAATATTTAAGATTGACTTTGAAAAAGTCAACGTTCACTAAGTTAGATATTTTAATTTATTAATGTTTATAGATCTTTTTTATATATATATTTATATTTCCTTATACAATTCCTACGAGCCAATGGAGATATTATATAATAGAGGTTAAAAAGCCCTTTTACTTCCTAATTTTTTATAAAAATAACGATTTTGTCCTCGTACTTTGGCAACTATGGATTTAGTATCTGTATTTTCAATTTTGTAATAATTTATTCCTTGAACTTAGCTATGTAACAATTTAATCTTTATATTTTAAAATTTGTAATGATCCAATCTCTATCATGAAATTCTTACTTAAAATAAACCAATAAACGAATTAGAGACTATATTTTTGTAAAATACATAGACTTCATCATAAAAAAATAAAAAATTCATCATAAAAGAATAAAAATTGACCTCTAATTTTAATGAACTTTTTTACGTTAAGGATTAAATTGTTACATACTAAAATATATATGCCAAATCGCTACAAATTTGAAAGTGTAGAAACTAAATTGTTACAAAATTAAAAATTCATGCACAAAAAATGTTTTTTTAATTGAATATTAATATAGGACATATATTCTTGTATCATAATCTTATTATTATTTTGTTGTGTGAGTACAACTACGAGACAAGAATTGAATCTCTGACCTCTAGAGAGAAATACTATGTCAATTAAAGTTGAATTAAGCTCACTTTAATCATTAAAATCGTAATTTATCTTCATATGTTACGAAGAAAATAGGATGAGTTTATTTGAAGCCCTACAAAGCTTTTATATATATATATATATATATAATATGTGATAATGGATAGAAGAATCGAACCTCTAGTTTTAATGATAATAGTATATTATTCGTGTCAATTGAATTATGATATTATAATTGTATTATAATGATATAATGATAATATAATCAAATCGTAATTATATTATCATGTTCTTAATTATTTTATTTTGACTTTCCTAAGCTTAGTATGTTATTGTAGATTCATTTTCAATGAAGTATTCTATATATAATTTTTAGGAAATAGATGTTTAACTTAAATTTGTCTCTTAAGTTAACATAAAATCTTGAATTCGATACTAAAAGGATAAGGGTAATGCGATGATTTTCGTAGGGTGATTGTAAGAGAAGAGCTTAGAATTAGGACTTTGTGATTCACTTTAGAAATGGGTCACACGTATAAAATCAATCGTAGATGCATGCTTAATAATATACGTCCAAATTAGCCATAAAAATATAGATTTGAGTACGTGTGTAAGTGGTAAGCTCGATTCATTGTATATGATGTAGATAGTGTTACTTGATTTAAAACCAAAAAATCTCATACCAATTGAGATAGCTGTACTCACTTATATATCCATGATCATCCTCTTATTTAATCGATGTGGAACTTTGGTCGCATTCCTAATGAACAATGAGTACTTACACTTGACTATCACTATCTCAACATATCTCTAAACCAATTCAACATATTCAAATTTTAGCCATCACTAAGCCTCTCCACATCAAAGAAAACTCGACGCTCAATATCTAACTATTTATCCCTTTAAAGAGACTTGTTTGATACTACGTACGTGTGTTACGTTATTGTGTTACGTAAAGTTTAGAAAGAGTATAACTCTAATATAAAGTGATAGATTAAAAAATAGTTATAAAAGACCATGTAAATCAAGATTTTAAAAAAATTAATGGGCAATTTTTTTTTAATACAATAATAATCAAGATTTTAAAATCAATAAATTAAATCTTTATAATTAAAATAAAATTATTGTGTATATTATCCATATATCCATAGAATCATAATAACTTGAAGGGAAAAATATTTGTATCCTATTATATGTTAAATAAAATAAATATTTAATAATTTTTCAGAATAATATATAATTGTTGACTACAAAGAATTAAGGATGATTTAGTTTTAATCTTAAAATCTATGAATGTAATTAATAACCTATTTGTACTAAGATAACTAATATCCTCTAATCCAAATCTCCGTTTCTAAATTAAAAGTAATTTTTAATTTGAATGATTTAATAAATCTTTATTTCAAAATTTTATCTAAATAAAAAAAATATATATACACAAAAAACGACAGTAATACTCCTCTATTAAAAAAACAAAGAAAATTGTTTTTAACTAATTTTCATTTATTGCGATGATTTGAGTTATTTCTCGGCTCTTAATTGTAAACTTTGATTTAAACCAAGATCCAAAAAAAAATCATGATAATTTCTTTATCATAGAAATATTTATTTGATAATTTGATTATAATATAAATTTGAACTAAAATATTATTATTATTATTTTATGCAAGCATAAACCTTTAAAACTTCTTAAAATTTATTCTTTTGATAGATCATTTGCAATGAGTTGTTGATTTTAAACTATTTAAAAAGAATTAGTGTTTATTTAAAAAAAAATGAAAAGAGAAAAATAAAGTACAAAAGTATGGAAAAAAGAGTAAATTATTTAAAACCAAATTTACAAAAATTAAAAACTGGAAAAAAAAAATACAAAAGTATATAAACATAATCAAGTTCGTCCATCTCTAAATTGATCGAAGAACCTAGACAAATTTCTTTAACCTAAAAACAAGAATAATCACATTAAACATATGTTAAGCATAAATAAATAAATAAATGTCGCCTTCTAAATCTAATGTTTCAAACAAATTTTTTTAAAAAAAAAAAATAGCACTAAGAACGATGTTTGCTATTAATGAAATTAAAAAAAAATACCATAATGTTACACATTTCTAGAAAAAAAATTAAAATTAGAGAGCATAAAAAAATAAAAGGGAGAGAAGTTATTTGATTGAAAGTTCGACGTACAACTTATCTATTTATAAAGATTAAAAGTAAGAACAGTCACGGACATATGTTAAACAAAAATAAATAAATAAAAATTATACAAAAAAAATTAACAAATTCTTCGATATGTAAGAACAGTAATGGAGAAGAGTTACCTAATTAAAAATCGACATTTACTTTAATTATTTCATATCCTCATTTTAGATTTTAGATTTAGATATAGAAGATTTAAATATAGATAATATATAAATTATTTATTAATTATTTTTTTTTAACCACGTTAAAGTTAAACCCTTTTTTATTTTTTATTTATTTTATTTTTGTGAGTGTAAATATTTTTTGAATTTAGAGCACACATTTTATTATTATCATCATCATGATTATTATTTCTTTTAATATGTGATAAAAAGAATTGAAAAAATCTCCTCAAAATCCGTTTTAGATAGATATGATTATCTAAGAATATTTTAAAATCTATTTTTCTAAAAAGAAATTTGTTCCTTACGAAAACTAATATATATTTTTCTTATGTAAATATTTAAAAGGTACGTTTTTAAATATAGTAAAAAATTAAAATTATTTTTAAAATATAGCAAGATCTATCAAATTTTATATAGCTTATTTTTTTTTTTTTTTTTTTTTGCTATATTTTGTAAATAGTTTCAATTTTTTTTGCTATCTATAAGAATTTCTCTATTTATAATTTTATTTAATGATTTAAATGAGATTTTTTAGATAATAATATATTCTTTTAAACTCCGTAGAGATTTTTCTCTTCAATTTGATACTCATTTAAAGGGAAAGCCAAAATAAATAGGAAAATATTTAAAAATAAAAATAAATGATTTAAATGATTTCAAAGTAAATATATAAGTAGATAAATTCTTTTTCAAATCTATACACATTTATTGTGAAAGCCAAAATTAATAGCAAAAGAATTTTTTTAAAATAAAAAGTTTCATTCATAGTGAATATATAGGTTTTCTAAAAACACATATTTAATTGACAGAGATTTTTTTATGTAAAATTACAACGTATAACCTCATAACCAATTATTAAGAGGGACAAAAGGTAAAACCGAATGTTTCTTCTCCTTAGCCTCTTTTAGATAGTATAGATATATCGATATACAAATATTAAAAAAAAAAAAACAATATATAAGCCAACTTCGAAAATATATTTACACGTGAATATTTGTTCTGAAACTATAATTTTTTAAAAAATACTTTTGTAAATTTTAAAGCCAATAAAATCAAGTTAGCTACGAAATCTATTATAAATATATTTCTTTTAAAATCTTGTTCCTAGATGAATATTTGAAAAAATCAATATTTAAACCAAATTCGAAAATATATTTACACGTGAATATTTGTTCCAATATGAAACAATAAATTTTTTAAAAAAATTGTTCCCTCCTCGAATATATCTATGATCAATTGATTTTTTTTATTACTTTTAATGTAAAATTACATTATATATTACCCTACGACAAATCACTAAAAGGGCAACAAACATTTCTTCCATAAACCCTAAATAGATAGTATAGACATAGATAGATAGATGAGCAGTTATAAAGAAAGAACGACCTTCATCTTGAAAGAGAAATCACTCAATAAACCAGGTCGTAAAGTTCAATATCTTTTAGCTTTGCTCGCTTCAAACACGTTTTTGAGTTTTAATAAAACATCAAATAACTAGAAACCTAAATGTACTTCAAAAAATATAATAATAATAATAAAAGATGTTAAGTTTATTAGGATGCAACAAAGCCACAAATTGCATATTTCATGTATTTGTAAAACTTAGGCATGCCATGAGGACCATGGAAGTTCACATATCCATCAAATATCAAATATCAAATATAATGTAATGTCAACTTATTCCAACTCTATTCTTAAAAATGACATCTCACTTCTTTGATTTTAGGCTAACAGACAAAACAGGTAGGTATATACTTTAAGACAGCTCACAAAAAAAAAAAAAATATCAATGATTATTTGTTCAAATGTGTTATTACCAATTTAAATCACGAACAACGTTAATTAAATCAGTACAAATGACATAATCTTCTCGTTGATTGTGATTAATCTAGAGGGATTCCCTGATAGAATCACGTAAATGGAGCTCTCTAAGCGAATCAATGAAATCCTGAACCTCGTTTGGAAAACTAAAATTTCCAGTCCAAAGATTTCAAAGAATTTTCGAAGTTAGTTTCGACTCAAGATAGGGGAAATAATAGCTTCAAGAGCTTTGGAAGCACGGTTAAACATGACAATAGTCTCAGCTAGATTCAATGGTCCCATCAAAAGCAAAATGATTTTCCATAGCAAGCATAACTTCACTAACATGAACACGAACAACGACACCAACACCCACTCCAACCTCCGCCATCCATAAAAGTCGCATCAGAGTTCACCTTATGGGAGCCAAGCTAGGGAAGGGACAAACTTACGAGGGGCCTTCTCAATGATAAGGAGAGGAAGACTCAAGAGTGGGCGGTGAATCTAGTGGAATCTTCACGTCTTTAGTTCAAAAAGACAATAAAGTCATTTTGCAAATTCAAAAACCAAAAACACTTATTTTTCAAAATTTAGGTACGGAGGAGAGATAATTTTCCATCAATCACTATGATATTTAACTCGATTTTTTCACTAAATTCTCAGTTTCATTCTTTAGTGTTAATGTCTATTAAGTTTCATAATTTTTTCATCACGATTAAATTAATTTTCAAATTTCACTTCATTTTTATTTTAAACTAATTAATTATAACGAATAACAATTTTAGAGATTATAATTAAGTGTAAAGTAAAATTTTATAGCTAAGTCTATTAGTCATAATCTTCTATCACTGATAGACTCTTATATTCTACAAGCGATAGATCAATATTTACAATATAATCTATCATTAACAAACTCTTACAGATTTTGTTATATTTTCAATTTTTAAAAAATGTTGTTTTAATTCTTTGAATCTAATTGTTATATTTACTACTATCTCTTAGGTAATAGACATTAACATCAAAGACTGAAATAAATATTTTGGTGAAAAATCAAAGATATTAGTGTAAGTATTGAAACCTAAGGACCGAATTGAAACAAACCATAAATTCATGTGTAAAATTATAATATTTTGAAAACCTAAAAACTTGAAATCAAACTCATAACCTAAAGATGAAAAGTATAACAACATATTGACCAAATGAAACTAGATCCAATACATATTCACCAAAAATGATTTTCTTCCCTTCTTTTAAGTACATGAAATTTAAGAACCAAATTGAAACAAAACTTAAATCTCAAGCGTAAAATTGCAACATTTTGAAACCTAAAAATTGAAATTGGAATCAAACTCAAAAGGAGTACTAGAAGTGTAAACATAGGAACAAAAAAGGTTATTTTTGTAGATTCAAACTACAAAAGCACTAATTCAAGAACCACTTTGATACAACCCTTCTTATTCATAACACATATGAGATCTGCCAATAAATACATATTAATGAAACAAATTAAGTAACAATTTATGCAATTAAAAATTGCCTCATTTCCAACACAAACAACTATAGGCTTAGAAAAAATAAAGCCAGTCATTTGAGAAGCTTTCATAACCTCCTATATATTTTTACAATAATCTCTACCTATAACAAAATCCAGACCGACTCGACTCAACGACGCTGTGATCTCTGTTTATACTCGACTGGGAAAATCAGCACTGAATCTAAACAGAGGCCACCTTTCGTGTGCGTGCAATCAATCTGAGTCATAGAGAATTTGATTCTTGTCGATTCGTTTCGAACATCGACATTGAAGTTACCTGCATGATGCAGAGTCCATTTCCCAGCTTCGTCTAAATAGCATTGAGTTTTGGCATGCTGACCATCTGAAGTCCAAAGCTGGAATTGCACGGGCTTTATGTTCCAACCATGAACATGCTCGAGGTTATAGATTCGACGCCCAAACCTCTTCGATGTCCGACCCAATTGCAGCCTGAAGTATAGGCTGTACGTTCCCGGTGGAAACGGAAACTCTACCTCTCCACCAACTTCAAACCACCATATTTGCTGAAGATACGCAACAGTATGGAACCTACAAGCAAGAAAACGAAAACCCTATATCAGTTCCAACTCAACAGCGCAAGCGATAAAACCTTGAAAGTGCTATGACTATGATAGAAATGTTATAATGGATTTATTTAGTAATTAGTGAGGAAAGTTGTTAAGAGCATTGGTTATAAATAGAGGTTAAGGGAATGAGTACGAATATGAATTAGGGCTCAAGAGTGATCTCAAGATTTAGATAGTTCGAGTAGCAAGTACTTCAGACTCTTGGGTTTATTTTGTAGTTTATCTTTCAATATATTTGGATTCTATCAATTTGATATTCGTACGAGCATTGAACAAGGCAAACCACGCATCTTATTTCAGTAATAACACAAACTTATACATATCCCTCCAGTTCTATCAGCTTCAAAAGATCATCAGATGTCAATGAGATAACAAGACTTCATCCAGGATACCACTGAAAACGATATGGAAACATATAAGAAACCCTTTGAATAAGCATTCCATTTAAGATGTTTCGGAGGTGGAGAGTTGAATATATTTTCCACATGAATCAAGATAAAACCTAAGATTAGGCAAATCATTGTTCTTACAAACTTGGAATGTTTGTTTCAAAAACAACATTCCACAGGAATCATTATGCCTCAAACAAACAGATGTAACAAAATGATATTAATAAAAAGCAAGATCCAGACATATTCCAATGAATTCAGTAAGCAAATCCATGGAATTCATCACCTATTTAAACAGAGATGATAAACAACAAGCCCAGATTGATTTCCACATCCTAATTCCATAAGATTCATTGCAATGCAATCAAAAGACATAAACAAATTAGTTCAGTTTCAATATTGATTTGATGAATCTGACTTACCTCGATTCTTCAGTCGAGATACGATTCCAATACCTCCGGTCATCAATCCCAGTAATCCTCAAATCCATAGAAGAAATGGATAGGCAAATACCACCCGAATATTTATCCAGCCAAACATTCTGAAACGAAAACGAAAAAACAGAAAGTCTTACAATTTGCCCTAATTTCACAAAACCATAGAACACCCACCAAAACAGAATAAAATTACCTTATTTCCACCATCTAATCGATTCAGCTGACAAAGTCTCGTATAAATCTCCCTTTTACTCATAATCAAACCAACATCCCCAATCAGTCGTTGAACAAGAACCCTATAATTAGGGGGCAATTTAGAGTCCCAAACGAAATCAGCCCAAGACGCGCCACGAAAAGCCCGGTTCATCTTCCCAAGCATACAAATCTCCACCGGAGTCAAATACTTCAAAACATCTGCCGCACAGCTCTCCGGCAGGTCTCCGAGACCGGGGAACGGCGACGGCGAGGGTGGCTGAGACCCATTATGGAGGCGGAAAAAAACAGAGAAATTAAGACCCATTAGAGAAGGAAGAAGATCATGAGAAAAGGATCAAAAGGGGTTGTTTGTAGGAGGGAAAAAGAGAGAAACAAGGTAATGGGGTTGCTTAGATTAGTCAGATTTTGAGAAAACAGAGGGTGAAGAGGTGTTTGTTTTGTGAAAAAAGTGAAGGGAATACAGCGAGGAATGATATGGACGGAAAGCAGAGGAGGATGATGAGTAGATATTTGAGGATTTCAAGATTATTTAAAAAAGAAAGGAAGAATTTTGGTTGTGGAGTGTGGACTTTGATGCCAATCTTTTTCCTTCCAAGAACAAATATTTATATTAATGGCTGCTGTTGTTTTTCAAAAATAAATAAATAAACAAAGACAATACAGTTGTCCAATTTTAATGAGGATAAGAATTTTTATTGATTCTTTTTATTTCCTCTTCTATTTTCTGTATCAGTTTGATCTTTAAATTTTAATTTTTAATAATCTTAATTAATCCATAAACTCTCTTATGTAACAATTTTATTTCTTGTATTTTTAAATTTGTAACAATTCGATCATTAACGTACAAAAATTATTCAAATTTAAATGTCAATTTGATTATTTTACGATGTAGATTATGTATTTGGTAAAAATATTAAGTCTCTAATTAACTTTATCGATTTATTTTGTAAAAAAAAAGAAAAAAATTACTAAATTTTAACACTAATTTCTACACTAGAAACTAAATTGTTACAAACTTTAAAGTAATAAAGACTAAATTGTTACAAAATTGAAAGTACGGAAACTAAATAGATATAAATCAAAGTGAGTCTAAACGGTTATTTTTACACAAATCTAGGAAGCAAGAGTGATTTTAATTATATATATATATATATATTTATAGTTTTAGTTATAAAGAATTTGGTGGAAAATGTATGATGTGGATCCATCTCATATAAATCTTTTTCCTCTTAATTTATTTGGGTGGTGTTTGTTTGTGTTGGGTTTAAATATTCTTTTGGAAAAATAATTCTCTTTTAGTGGATTTTGAAAAATAGATCCTTGAATTTTTTAGAATATGTGTCTTTTTAGTATAAAAGTTTTCAAAAAAGGTAAAAAAAAAATTAGTCCTAACCTTTTTTAAAAAAAAATGGATTGATATAATTTTTGTTATTATTTTAAATAACTGTATGATACTTTTAAATTAAAAAAGATCTAAATATGTATCTCTCTCTCAGATTATTTTTAAAATTCTATTTCTAATATAAAATAGCGTATAATTAATTAAATAATAAAAAAAGTTACTTCAAGTAAAATATATTCTTAAAACTCGGAGATTAAAACAATACATTTTACGAACTAGGACATAACTAAAAAAGAGTATATTTTGATAACTCAGGAATCTAACAGATATATTCTTCAAATTCTGGAGATTAAAAAGTAATTTTCATGTAAATCTGTCTCCTCACCTTAGCTCTTTGAGAGTGTATATGTGGGATAAGGATCCCCGTTTGGTATTGTCAAAATCATTTTTCTTTCACAAACTGATACTTGGCAATGTTGAAATTGATTTTTGAAAAATCTAAAATTATTTAGAAATTTATTTTCAACCTTCACTTGAAATGTGCTTCATTGCACTCCTAGTAGGATGATGAACATATTCCCTCTCTATTATTCAAACGTTAAACTTGTTGATGTGTGTGGTTCACAATGTTCCGATCTTCATAAAGAATATTATTTGGGTTTTGTTTATAGTAAAGACAGTGAGCTGGTTCAAACTATAAACTTCGTGATCGATGAGACTCTTGCCTACAATTAAATTGGGTTCATTTTGAAAAAAATAATTTATAATTTATATTATGTTTTATATTATATTTATTAATGTTCTAAAAGATAAAGAATGGAGCACTAGTTTGCTTTAAAATAAAATGGAGCACTAGATTGTTCCATTGATTATTTTATTCTATTTTATACTATTATCAAATATATTTCTCAAGTTGGATTAGAATATTCCATCAAATTGTTTATTTAAGAATTAAGATAGGATAAGCACCAATAACAAGAATCGATTCTTACTTCTTCAATAATTATAAGGGTTATTTTTAAATATAGGAAAATATCATAGTTTATCCATCGTGGATCGTGATTGACCAAAATATATACTACGATTTGGATCTATATGTATCATGGTAGATATAGATAGTAGTTTATCCTGATCTTTCGTAGTTTATCACAAATAAATTGTGATATTTTACTACATTTCAATTTATAAATGTAGGAGAAACAAAAGAAATGGAACCAATAAATTTAATTAGCTTGACCTAGATAAAGTATGCCACTCATTAATCTGATCCAATCTACTCGAATTAGCCCTCAATTTGGAAGCATAATGATCGATATTAAGTTAAAAAAAATAGTATATTGAAAATATAGAAAAGTTGAACTACATAGTTCAACCTATTAACACACTCGTGTGTCAATTTAGTTTCGCTTAATTTAGTATATTTTTATTTGATGCATAATATATCATGTCATTTATCTACTAATTAATCTAACTTAACTTAGGTTTTTCAAAAAAAAAAAAAAATCTAACTTAACTTTAACATTCCTAAAATAGCTATATAAATAGAATAATTTAAGTTGAAGTATATTGTTCTAATTATTATTGTTTTTTTCAATAAATATATAAATTTCATATAATTTTTTTTTATTATATTGATATTTAAGTTTGTTAGTAAAAATGATCCTCGTAATATATCTCTATAATGATATGATATTGTCCACGTTAGATACATCTTTCATCATTTTGTTTTTAATTTCATCCAAAATTTTTCATACTAGAGATCGTATACTCATAATTGCTTACTTACATTATTTGTTTCTCTATTTGATTTTCGGACGTGATTGTAGATTGATTTGTGATCTCCAAATATGCAAATGAAATATAAATAAGAAACTCCTAATTATTTATTATTATTATGATCATTTTAAGAAAGATGGGAAGATTTGGCATACATTTTTCAATAATTAAAGTGGAATTGTGTAAAATAGAATAGGATGAAATTTGTTTTGGTGTGTAGTTGGATGGGCACACTGATTATTTGTTTTCAAAAACCCAACATTGACAAAGTCAAATTAAAGCAAAAGAAAGTCAACAAAGATGAGCCTTCAAACTCTCAAAAAATTAGAAACATATATTATATATATCTTTTGAAAAGTGTTTTGAATATTCATAAAGATGGACAATTTCTTTTTTTTCTTTTTATATTAATGAACTTATATAATATTAGAGACCGCGGTCGTTCACATATATTTTCATAATAATATAATATTAATTGCTTTAGATATAAGAATCTTTATGATTGTCGATGTTAAAATTCAGACAAGAGAAATGGACTTGACCTTCATGTGACAATACTAATAATTTGTTTGATGAGGAGAAAATGTGTTCTACAAAAGAGAAAACCTCCACACTGATATATGGTGGTTGTCATGCACACACCGTGTGAAAGCTAGGAAGTTTGAGAGAAGGATTCAAATTACCTCATGTGCTATAAGATGTATTTATAGGAAAAATTGACCTAAGTTTTCTATTATTCTTGTTAAGAATCCAAATATCAGATAACCTATGTGCAGGGCTGTTATTCAACTCGAGGGCTCACTTGGCACGCCTTATGCAAAGACTCAAGACTGGACTCCTTAGCCTCAAAGCGGGTCGATGGCTGAGGTGGAAGCTGGTTTTTGGTCCAACTTAGGCCCATATGCCAACTAAGCTCCTCCCCTCGAAGGTCGATCCTAACTAAGAGTTGGTCTCAAAGGTTCAACTTTCCCCTCTTTATCCTATCATGATTCTTTCTTGGTCTTGATCTAGTTCCTTTCACCCTTGTTGATTAGATTTTTATTCTTTTGGTCCAAAATCACCTGTAACATTAACTCTCAGTCTCATGCATGTTTGGTTTCAAGATTTGGCTAGTCATGGTTGTGAGCTAAACATTTTGAACCCAATTTGAAAATATACTTCTTCTAACTTGTATTTCTTCAATGATATTGTGGATCGGCTCTTGACAAGGTTGAGCTTTTCATCAGTGTCCATATCAAGTGTCCACAGATTGACTCGTCAACTTGGTCAATGTTGGGTACTTCTTTAAACAACCCTCTAGACCCTAAAGTTACCTTAACAACGCTTCAAGGTGATTCCTAGATTATCTTGTGAATGACCCATAATTCCTCGAGATTAATTTCTATTCCAAGAAGCAATATTCTCTAAACCATACAATTGTTAGAAAAGAAAAAAGAAAAAAGAAAAAAAAGGAAAAAGACAAGTAAAAGACAGCGACAAAAGAAGAACATTACGACATGTCATCATCATAATAAGTCCCTTCTAAGCCCATTTATTATAAAATTCTTCATTGGCAATTACACGTCAAAATCAAAAATAATAATTAATAAAAATCTGCAAATTGTAACATAGACCACTCGATTATGTACTGTTTGAAACCTTTACACGTGTGTGTTTGTTCATACTAACCTACTACCATTCACATATCCAACTTTTGACACGTGTGTGTTTGTTCATACTAACTTACTACCCTTCACATATCCAACTTTTGACACGTATTATATATATATATATATATATATATATATATATATGACCCTATCTCATTTTTCATATAAATATTATATTAGTAATGTGTAATAAATAAGATACTCATTATCATTTTAAATATGAATATTTTACTCATGTATTCTTTTACATAGAATGGATCATATCGAGAATGTAGCTGAATCATGGATCGTGGTCTTCTTCTAGGTCTGATGCTTGGAAGATCACATTGATGTATTTTAGGTCGATGATCTTGGATTCGATGGTATTAGTTGGATGGTTTGTGACTTTGCTCGATCTCTTATTCTTGTTGGAAATGAGTTGGTGCATTAAAAACCTAGAAGCCCTTAAGCGATCTAGGGTCTTTCTGATTTTACTTTCATGTTTTATGATGGTCTTTTCCTTCGTTCCTCTATTTTTTAGTCTAATGATTGTTCTAAATTTATTGTAGGAGTGAATCGGATTTTTTTGAGTTGTCATCTTTGGCTTAGAGGTTGAGGTCCTTGTTGCGTCTACTTAGGTGGTTTCTTTTGTTTAGCATCTGCATTCGACGAACGATGCTAGAACTTTCTGTTTTTATATGTTATCTTAAATGAAATTAACCCAACATTATACATTTGACAAAGCATAGCATATACGATAGCGACAAAATAAGATATTACGACATGTCGTCATCGGTAGTACCTTTCATTAACCCCTTTTCTAACCATTTAATTGTAACTAAACATTTTTTCGTTTGGGAGTTTGGACCGTCGAAATTAAAATAATAAATAAATTTATTTATTAATTAAATATTAAATATTAAAAATGTATGCCATTGTTGGATTATGGAGTGTGTGAAAAGTCTACACGTGTGTGCTTGTTCATACGAACCTACTACAATCACATATGCTCAATTGGACACGTGTTATGTTTCTATTTCTTTTGTTTGTCTTGTTTTAGTATATAAGATTTGTATTGATATTTAAACTTTTTATGATATAGAATTGAGTATATGTATGTTGTTAATCCTAAATTTTGGTCAAAGAAAAACGTATGTAACTTGTAAGTGATAATAAAGATAAATTTGTAATTTAGAGATAAGACGACTTGTAAAATAAAGAAAAAGAACTCGGATGTCTAAGCTAGTAAGAGAATTGAGAAGAAATTGAAAACTTTTATAATTGATTTTAACAAAAGGCAAAATTATAATTTGTGGACAATTTTCAAGGAAATCTTAATTGAAAATCTAAATTGATTTTCCTTATATAAGTTTGAATTTTATTTTATATATAAAATTTGCACGATTATTAAATTTAATTATTTTATATAATACTAAATTAAATGATTTAAAAGTCTAGTCCATAAAATGTCAAAAAAGTACGAATACACCTAACACATATTTTATATACTACTGATACGCACTTGATACACTATTGATATATACTCGATACACTTCATATAGTGTAAAATTTGCAAAAGAAAAGAAAAAATGTGTACACGCTTTAAATATCATATTATTAATTTACCACTCACTACAATTATAAATAAAAGCCAAAAAATTAAGATGCATACATCATAATATTAAACCTAGGCATGAGATCATGTTTTGAGGGTATTATGGGTATATTGATAAATGTGTGCAATATAGGTATGTTATTTCTTTTCTTTTTGGTCTATTTTTCAAAATGGAATCTAAAAGATTGCTATCCAATCCAATGTCTCCTTCATTTAGGCCTTGAGCCTTTGATTGAGCATTATGGGCCTCCTTTGTCTATGTTTGAGCCAAGTATCGTGTCGTTATTATTCTTATTTTTAGTACTATAATAATAAAGCAGGGGCAGATCTATGAATAGGCGATATTGTGCGAGTATCTATAGGACCCAAATTATCAATAGGCAAATAGAAGATCGAACTTTTCACTTTTATGATTGTAGATCATGTCAAGTAACGTTGAGTTAAGTTCACTATAGTCCAAGATAATAAATTTTGTACAAAACTTTGATTTTCTCCAAATTATAGGAATTGAATTTGTAATTTAACTTTTCATATAATTTCCTATGAGGTGAGTTCAAATTGCGACAACTCCATTTCACACTTAACTTAGGTTTTATTAATTCTAATCTAAATTATCATAATCGTAATGATTTTACATTCATGTATCAATCCTAATGGACCTCAATAAAAAATGAAATGAAATTCTTTTTATCATGTTTATTATGAATCGATGCGGCAATCGTAATAAAGAGTCCATGGTGTCGTTGTTTACTTCCATAGAGAAACAAACAATAATAGATGATTACAATAATGTTCGATTTATTTGTCTAGCTAATTAAAAATTGATTGGTAGAACATTAGTAAAAAAGGACAATGAAAGTCTTACATAGTAATAAAATGAAATTGGATTAATAACACTCTCCTCCACAATCAAATTACGTTTGTTGATTATAAATTTTATAATGAGACCCACATTTCATTACAATTACAAAATACTAATGACGAACCACAGACGTAAATAAATGAGAGTCACTTTTCAAATTAAAAACCTAAAGCATATTCTCCATATAACAAATTTAAAACTTTATACCAATTCAATTATATTGGTCATAAATGTTGTAATTAATTCATTTGAAATTAACCTCTAGCGATGCCACGTGTAAAGGTTATTTGTAAAAAGAAGAAATTAACGAGGGGTGAATTTCGTAAGATGAAAAAGAAAGGGCACATCATGGAAAAAAAAAAAAAGTAAAAATGTCATTGTAACGTAACACAACGGTCGATCTACGTAAAAAAATTATTAAGAAAGTCACGTGCATTGCACGTGACGTATTCAAAGGGAAAAAAAATAGAAACTGTACTCTCCAAATTTTCTTCGTTCAACGGTCATATTCCACCGACATACTCCAACGGTCACTTACACCATCTATGTCCACCGTCCGATCTAAATCGAACGGACACCCATCAACGTCCCCACAGTCCATAATACTCTTTTCTCCCTCTGGTCCATCGTTTTTTGTTTCAGTGCTGCTAAATCAAATCAATCACAGATAAACTAAGAAGAGAAGAGAGAAGAAAGAAGAAGAAGAAGAAGAAGAAGAAGGGAAATTGACAGAGACAGAGACAGGTAAAGTATGGAAATTGAATTGAACACGAAAAAAGACCCAGAATTTCTGTTTCTCTGTGTGTAATCTTAATGGGTTTTTGTGTTCTTCTTTCTCTGTTTGTTCAGTTGTTGGAATTGGATGAATGTTGTTGTGCGGATTTGGGGATTTGGTTGTTTTGATTAGATTTTGGTGTGATGGCTTCAACCTTTGTTCTGAGTATCAGATTTTGCTTCCATTTCAGTTCTCGAGTATGGTTCTTCAATTCTCTTCTTCATCGGTTTGTAAGTAAATCTTCTCTCTGTTTTTTGCAATGAACTTCCTCTGAAACTTTGGGAATCCGATGATTTTCTTTTCCTAGGCAGCAGCAACATTCTTTCATTCTTTCTTTTGGGGGTTGGGATTGAATTTTAGGACACACATTTTGCTCTACACACACAGTGTTTCTTTTGATTCTTCCTTTCTTTCTCATCGGATTCCTCGTGTTTTTTCTTTTGTTCTTTTTGTTCATATGATTTTTTTTTTTTTTTTTTTTTTTTTTTTTTTCGAATTCTTCCCACACTCACGTAGTTTCCTTCTTTTTAGTTCTTAAAAGGAACTCATTTTCTTGTTTTTTCCTTAGATTATAAACACTAAAAGGAATTTATAAAAATAGAGGGAAAAAGGGAAAATAGAATTGTGGGGGTGTGTTGTGTTGATTCTTTTTAGAAAAAACGAAGCAAAAGAGTTGGAAGAAGATAGAGGATGTTGGCTGGGTGTTCTAGTTCAACATTGCTCTCACCAAGGAATCGATTGAGAAGCGAAGCACAGCCGCCATTTCCAGCTTGCCATTTGCAGTTGCCAACTTCGATGAGCACACAGAGATTGGATTTGCCCTGCAGCTTTTCCCGTTCCAAAGACGCCTCTGCCACAGCTCGAACCCCGTCAATCCGTCCGGTTGCTCTCTCTGTTGAGAAGCAGAACATTAGGCTGCCGCCGCTATCCACTACCAATCAGCAGATCAAGCAAGAATTTTGGAAGGGGAAAGGTAAGAACTTGAAGAGAATTGCAGAACAAGTTGGGTTTGATGATGATGATGATTCTTCCATTAGCAGTGCCAAGAGGAAAAGAGAATGCAGAGACGACGACGCCGCAGACGGGTTAATTCTCAGCCAATTCGGCGGTGGGGGTGGGAGTTTCTGGTTTCATCAGCCTGAAGTGGATGAAGAAGGATTCTGTTTTCTTCCTGGAAGTGAAGTAATTTCGTCGCCGTCGCCATTTTTGTCGGAGATTGCCGATTTGGGAAAAGGAAATGATGGAGAAGAAAGCAGTCATGTGAAAGCTCAAGAAGCCTCCAGTTCGGGTTCGGGTTCGAGTTCATCATCAGAAAGTGAGAGGTTTGCATTGAGAAGAAGAGTAACAACAGAGAATGTGTCAGCAGCAGCAGCAACAGTGCAAGAAATAGGGAATGGAAGCTCAAGAAATCCTTCATATCATCACCATCAAGCTTCTGATTTGGAAAATGAAAGGGAAGAAGAAGAAGGATTTGAACTGATAAGTCTATTAATGGCATGTGTAGAAGCAATTGGATCAAAGAACATTGGTTTGATTACCCACTTGATTGATAAACTTGGAACTCAAGCTTCACCAAGAGGTTCATCACCAATTACACGTTTGATTGCATATTACACAGAAGCTCTAGCACTTAGAGTGAGCAGAGTTTGGCCACAGGTATTTCACGTAACGACACCGAGGGAATATGATCGGATGGAGGATGATACGGGGACAGCGCTACGTCTGCTAAACGAGGTGAGTCCAATCCCAAAATTCATCCACTTCACAGCAAATGAGATGTTGCTAAGAGCATTTGAAGGGAAAGACAAGGTTCACATCATAGACTTTGACATAAAGCAAGGGCTGCAATGGCCAAGCTTGTTCCAAAGTTTGGCATCTAGAGCAAACCCACCAAGTCATGTTCGAATCACCGGGATCGGTGAGTCGAAGCAGGAATTGAACGAAACGGGAGATAGACTAGCAGGGTTCGCCGAAGCATTGAGGCTGCCATTTGAGTTCCATGCCGTGGTGGATCGGTTGGAGGATGTGAGGCTGTGGATGCTTCATGTCAAGGAGCAAGAGAGTGTAGGTGTAAATTGCATACTCCAACTTCACAAGACTCTCTATGATGGCAATGGAGGAGCATTGAGAGACTTTTTGGGGCTTATCAGAAGCACAAACCCAAGCATTGTTGTCATGGCTGAAGAAGAAGCCGAGCACAATGAACCGAGGTTAGAGACACGAGTTGCAGCTACACTGAAGTACTACGCTGCCATATTCGATTCCCTTGACACAAGCCTTCCACCCGAGAGCTCGGCCAGGTTGAAAATTGAGGAGATGTTTGGGAGGGAGATAAGGAACATGATAGCATGTGAAGGAAGGGAGAGGTATGAAAGACATGTTGGATTCAAGAAATGGAAGAAGGATATGGAGCAGCAAGGAGGGTTGCAATGCGTCGGGATTCACGACGATCGAGAGCTTCTTCAGACTCAATTCCTCTTGAAAATGTATTCATCAGCAGCTCATGGATTCAATGTAACAAAGATTGAAGAAGAAGAAGAAGAAGAAGGAAACGCTCAAGCAATTTGCCTAACTTGGGAAGATCAGCCACTTTACACTGTCTCAGCTTGGTCACCAGCAGAAGTTTCTGGGAGTTCATCTTCATTTAACCATCCAACTTCTTGATTTTTTTTTTTTAAAAAATTTATACCATTCTTTTGATTTCAGCTGTAATTTGTTATACAAAAAGAAAATTCTTTGGTAGGGGTAGGAAAAAAAAGAGAGCACAGAGAAATGGGGTAATCAAATCATTCTTTCATTCTTTTGTTGAGTACTAAAATTATATAGAAGAATCTCATCTCATAGGCGCGCAGTGTCATATTTGATTTGTTGTAATTCTTTAATTCTTTTGTGTAAGTGTTCTTCATTCATTACAATTTCTTTCATTTAATAAAGAGATACAATTTCATTGATTTTCATTCATATAATTTCTTTAATTCTCCATTGCTTTTTTATTTTCTTTTACGAGTATTCATGTTTTCTAGAAAAATACTGAAGTTTGTGAAAAAATATGTGTCAGTAAGCTTTTGATGGCTTGAAATATCATTTTTGAAATTCTAAAAAAGATAATTCAATTTTTAAACGAGTCTAAAATATCTTACCTTTACTCTTTTTCTCTCCACATTAAATATTAAGATTTTTTAAACATAAACACTTGGTTTTGCTACTGGATTTACATTGATTGTAAAGTTTGGTGGTCAAGCTCCGTTTAAAAACTCTATATTTAAAAACATTTTTTTTTTTTAAGATGACAATCAAATGAGTTCAAAACGTTGGAATCAGACATTTAACTAAAAAGAGTAGGGAAGATGACCACAATGAAAAAGAATACAACATCAATTTCTAAAAAAAACAAGGACTTTGATTAATAAAAAAACACAGGCTAATCTAAAAGTTATCTGGAGAAAATATATTTAAAAAATACTTTTATTTATTAAAAAGAGAGAAAAAACCAAACCAACTTTTTGATTCTCTAGTTGATATTTTAGAAAATACTATTATTAACCCAACATGAATTTTCCACATTGATTTGGTTTTTTCAATAAATTATTCAAATTCCCAAACATAATACAAATTTAGATATACCCCAAGTAGAAATTTGTTTTATACCAACAAATTTAGTTCTAAATTGGAGTATGCATAAATCGTATTGAATTGAGTTAAGTAATGAACCACAAAAGACGATAGACATCGTCAAGTGAGATGAATTTGCAAGAAGATTTCCCTTTTCCAAAGGCTTTCTTACTCCTCTTCCACTCACCGTCATAAATACACCAATTTTGACCACCAATTTAAATTGCATTACGATTGACTTTTTAAGTGTTTATAACACTTTTTTTTTTACTTTAAATACCTTTTTTAAGTGAATAAAAAATCCAAACATACACTTAAGTAGCATGATATCCTTCTCTTTCATGAACTCCATAAACACTTAAAAATCCAAACCATGGACTTAAGGAGCATGATATCCTCTGGAACAATGAAACCAGAAAATAGCCAAAAAAACGGCAGAGTGACAATGGATGACAACGATGAGTGACAAAGCAACGGTGAAGTGAAGCAACAGTGAAACCAAGAGCGAGAGAGTTGAGATATCGTGAGAGAAAGGACTGAACCACACCACACCGAACCGATTCACCAACCTGGACCTAATTGGTTCGGGTTCTTACACTCCTACCCCAAAGTATGCCTCTTCATCCTCCATTTGTTTGTTCAGAATCCTTGATTATAAAAAGCTGAATCTTGTCCTATCCTCTTAAACAATTTGACTTGACCCATCACAGATCTTACCCATGTTTTCAAAATAAAGGTCACCATCCTTCCGATGACAAGTTGTACTTTTGTGAAATGTCCAAAAGATGAAAAAAATTTGAGATACCAAAACAATGTAAAATCAGAACCAAAACAACCATTTTATGAAGATATTCTAAAGGTTTTGGCTAACCATCATCTAATATATGCAATGTTCGAGTCTAAAATGAATTGAACTAGTCATGTACAAAGCAGCAGCCACAGAATTCAATAATGATTTCTAAAATCATCGTATTAACAGGAAAAGCTGCAAACAGGCAACCTCCACGGCACAAGGATCAAATATTTTGCACTTCAAACACCATTATTCCGCATTAATGGTTCTATTTTATACCTTCAAATGCCCATCTCTGTTTCATCCACGTAAAGAAAGCTCCAACAGAGAGGGAAGATGTAGTAGTTTTCATGTATATATCATTTAACCGATGCAGTTTCAATTAAATCAACTCCAGATACAATGCTTCTTGTTTGCTGTTTAGTCCAAGTTCATTCAATGTTAATGAACCCTCTCCATCTCCAAAAGCTTTTCGAGGATATGGCCTCACCTGTTTCATAAATATAAAAATCAGATGAAATCTCCAAAATATTAAACCATAGGTTTAGTCTTTAAGACTCTGTATTAGTCCCCATAACTTCTGATAAACAAGTATTTCAATCATACAAAGTAAATGTCCACTCTTCAAGCAAATGATCAAATGATCAAATAATCAAAGGTCTCTGTTAGGTTTTAAAGATAGATATATATACATTTTTTACTCTAATTAGCATAGCATGAGAATATTATGGTCTTCAAAGAGAGACAAATAAAAGTAATATCTGTTAGTCAAGAAACAAGCCACAGGATATTTGCTCGTCATAGCATATGGAATGTACTCACCAATCTGTAGGAGCCAGGCTTGACAACTCTACCAATATCAATGAAGTCCAAGAGACACTACAAAACATATCACAGTCAGTTAGGCAAAGAGGGGCATAGAATATAAATCCACCATCGGCAATCTTTATAAAATTCACCTGAAGCTTATCAGTTTTGAGAAATCGACGACCACGGCGACTGCCATCTGGCATGCGCACTAATAGTGTCACAGCATTCTCATCATCTGTTCTTGGTTCACTAGGAAGAGAAGCTTCTATTTCTGCCAAGCGTCTTTCAAGTTCCTGCTAATTAAGAAACCATGGAGTGA
This sequence comes from Cucumis cinereus, assembly GCA_037974625.1. NCBI lineage: Eukaryota > Viridiplantae > Streptophyta > Magnoliopsida > Cucurbitales > Cucurbitaceae > Cucumis > Cucumis cinereus. The sequence goes on from JBBPDJ010000020.1 coordinate 20,996,448, forward strand.
ACATCTAGAACAGACGATTGCTCGTTGTTACTAAATTCCAGAAAGTGAAGACATTCTATGCATCATACTTGAACTAGTGGAGAGTGGAATCTCAAACATCCTTAGGAAAGGAATTACAGTAAAACTTACACCTAATCAACCCAAATAAAACGTTTTGGAAAGGAACATTCGTTTAAGAAACAAATTTCAATTTGAATATCCTCATATTGGTCACAACAATGCTATGTTATTCCAAACCCTATTTTTGGACCATTAAACAGCACCCTTTGAATAAATAAGAATTTGAGCAACAACTTCAGTTTGGAATAGAGAAAAATGATAACCTCCAGTTAATATCAAGTTACGTAATAGATAATAAAATAAAGCAGGGATATCGATGACAAACAGAAACCACAACGACATGTCTATTAAAAGTATGTAATATAAAATAATTTTCATACATTTTAATGAAACTCACACTATGAATTCGACAGTACTACCTTCTGATATTTTCATATTAGACATCTAAGGGAAGTATTAAAATATGCAATGCAGCACTGCTCTAAGAGGTCAAAGAAACAAGTAACATATTTCTAGTGATAAAAGGCATAATCATTTAACATTCTATACAAAATTCCAAAGTACTTGCGCATACACATATTCCTTTTTGAAATAATAAGTTTGCTGGTTTTTACTCTAAAATTTATTGTGTACTTTACCTACATTTCATTTTATGCTCAAATGACAAACAATTATTTGAGAGGAAATGAATTTCTTGATGCTCTGTTCCGGTTAACAAGTGCTAGCTATGTTTTGCAATTATCCAACGAGCAATCGATTTTGCGATTAGGTGTTCAACATGTGTTGTAAAATCACATCTGGCGAGTCTAACACGGCACATTATTACACTGCTTTGTCCCCTTCTTAAATCACCGATAGACCCAAAACCTCAAGGTGATGTGATAGGGTGAAGATAAATTTAATTATATATCATCTAACAGTTCTATACATCTCATAAGATAAAATTCATAGCTATACTAGTCACTAGTAATATGTAATGTTAGTAGAGAGTACTCATGTTCTGTGCGGAGTCTGAATTCCCTAAGAGCACAACAAGAGACAGACATATAACACACACATAACCTCTTTCAGATATTTATATATAATATTCTACGAATTAACTACGTCGGATGGAAAAATAAATCTACACAAGAGAGATACAGAAATGACTAGAATTACCTTCTCAGCATCCAATTTCTGACGGGATTCTTCCTCTCTTTGTCTTTCTTGTTCACGAACAGCTGCAGCTTCTTCCAGGGCTTTTAATTCTTTTTCTCTGTCAGCTTGCAAGGCTGCAAGATACTCATCATCCTGCATGGGTAAGTGACTTGCAATTAGACACAGCAAATAGCAACAAACTGAACAGTTTTTCAATTAAAACACCAAAACCAAACCTGTTGTTCCCTTATCAAACGCTGAGCTACTAAAGAGGGAGAAGGAGGGCGAGGGGCTGGCTGGATATATGAACCTTGATTTCTCATGAATTCATGAGGTGCAGATGGAAAATGGTACGAACTTCCTTCAGAAGCTCCACCAAACATGGCAGCCTCCAGCATGACTGCTTCATCATGCTCCTCTGAAGAAATTCCACCCCACTTCAATAGAGAAGTGTCAACAGTTAAAACGGATAGTTATAAGATCAGCAGCTAAGAGGAAAAATCTCAATGTAGAAATTAAGGTAAAAACACGGGCATGCCAAATTCTGTACCTCATCAGAAGGAAAGATATTCCCATTGTGCTGTGGATTATTATTAGTATCAGAATGCTTGGGACTAGATGCAAGGTTTACATCTACTTCAACCCCCTTTCCAGGCTCAACATAGCCCGTGGACTTGCGTTTAGACCGATGCCTAACTAAATTATCTTCCTCTAGGTCTTCAACTTCGTCTTGAGCAGACGTGCTTCCTGTTTCCATCCTGAATTTTTCCAATATAAAATCATCAGATTTTTTTGTCAAACAATACAACACAAATTACAGGCTCTCTCAGAAGGAATCATAATAAACAAGTCGTCAATGGAAACTTATATTAAGGGCTTAGATTGAGATTGTTGTACCTTTCAAAATAATTGTGGCAACTGTACTTCTAAGAAAATCAATTTTGAAATGAAGCAAATTAGTTTTTGGTTAATATTAATTTTAAAACTGAAAATATGTCATGTACTTGAATTTCTTTTTAATATCCGTAAGTGTCCATCCAGGCCAACTTATACGCATCTCGACTAATCACACGGCGCAACCCGCTTGACCCTACAACATTTGGGTGTCAAAGAAAGTCGGTAGGAAATTAATCCCTAGGTAGGTGACCAACATGGATTGAACCCATGACCTCTTGGTCAGTTATAGTACTTGAAAATTATTACTAAATTGTTGTGGCTTAGCTATAATTACCAAAATAGGCGTTCCACTGCAATTATTTCTATATTGTTATTTAATGTCTAATTTATTATAAGATAATTATTCAAAGTTCTTTTTTTTTCTTACATCCGTGAGTGTCTAGACTAGCTTACACGCACCTCGGCTAATCTCACGGGACAACCCGCCTAACCCTACAACATTTGGGTCAAGGAAACTCGTAGGAAATTAATTCCTAGGTAGGTGGCCACCATGGATTGAACTCATGACCTCTTAGTTAATTATTGACCTTTTTACCACTACACCAATCCATGATGGTAATTATTCAAAAGTTTTATAAGATTAAAATTGCAAGTAAAAATTTGTTTAACATAAATTATTTGATAAAAAAAATTAGGAAAACCAATTGTTACAAAAAAAAAAAAAAAACATTTATGGAAGGATAGAATTGGATTTAAAAATATATATATATTGTGGAGAAGAGTACAAATTTTTAGGATGATTGATTTCAAAGCTTCTATTCACCGGATAGTAGCCAGATTAAAAAGTGATGCAATCTAGATAAATTAATAAACAGTCAACAGTCATTTTACCAAATCAAGACGGTTAAGATTTTCTTATAATTGCTTTTGGTCACTCCAAAAGCAATCCAAATGGGCCCTAAATCTAGCTAGATTAGTTTACAAATAATACAGTTGTTGAGAAGAATACCTTCCATTCAGTCCTCTGACTTTCCCCAGCTCCACATCCACTTCAGTTAACTTGGAGGAAGCTTCTACCTTCGATCCTTCAATATTCTCCCCTCGCCGAGGAAAACCTTCTTCTGGCTGTATTGTCAATACAAGTTAACCATGAGACGGTATAGGCTTTTAGACAAAAGGGGTTTTTTAAGATAAGAACAAACCTTGACAGATGAAGCTTCAGGTGAAAATTCAAAACTATTTAAGTGAGAAAGGTGTTCTTGAGTTTTAATGTTGCTTAAATCCTGTCATTAACATAAAAGCCAAATCAGTATATACCATACGCTACAATGCCTCGCATCAAATAAAAAACTCCACGACATTTTTAGTGTTACTGCATACAGTGTGCGTAGTTATGGGATCACTCGTATAAGCTTGCCCAACATCCTTCTTTGAAGCCTCAATTGCAGCACGAATCATTTCTTCTTCAATATCATTTGTGTCCTGAAACTCATCACTTTCAAAGGCACCAGATATAGCATTTCTGTCACGAGATATGTTACTCACAACAGCCCGATGATCTAAATCCGGTGCATGTGCTATAGAAGTAACTGGAGGTTCTTCATCTTCCCTATCATCAACTACTACAGTCCCATGAACCTCTGGACCATGGGCATCTAGAATCCCAGTGACATCCTCAATTGTCGGTTCATGGCCTGATGGTCGACTACCATCTCTAAATTCTATGGGAACCTCCCTCAACTCTCTTGGATGAGTCACAAGTGGAGCAGAACTTGTAAAATCAGAAGTGCGGTCAAAGAACCCCTGGCGCAGATTTTGATCAAGTAATGAAAAGGGATTCATTATCTCTCTAGCTGTAGATAGAAGAGACCGAGGAGGACCATGGGGTTCAACTTCAACTGGATCATCAATGTCCATGAAATCATATTCACTAGAAACAGAGGCTTGGCGTGCGCTGGAGATAATGGGAAGAGTTCAAGTTCAACATCCAAAACATGGTTAGATACAATACAAAAAAAAAAAAAAAAAAAAAAAAAAAAAGTATAGATACGCAGGTATGCAATTCAAATCCTTTCACAGACGGAAAAATAGAAGTTTAAACGGAACAAGTAGCATACTTTACAGACGAACTTCTATCTCCTTCATTGAAATAAGCATTCACAGCAGCATTGAGATCAGAACCATGTGCCTAAATGTAACACAAAAAAAAAAAAAAAAAAAAAAAGGAATTGATTTATAGAAGCAATTCACAACCAAAAAAAGAAGTCAATCTCATCGCCAATGCTTTTAACATTTACATTCTCCTAATTCTACTATCCCACATCCTAGCAAAACACACACTCCACGAACTGCCAACAAATAAACCCAAGAGACCAAAACATCCCAAATTTAACTAAAAATTCACAACCCACATATCCATACCTAAAATTAAACAGAAATCCATAAAAACGAAGTAAATTAAACACTCCCATTAACAACCCACAAAATCAGCTTCAGAAGCAATGACCTAAACCTAAGGTCTCAAACTTCCTAAACATCAAACATCAACAGTAAACAAAAATCAAGGTGAGGCAAAATCATCATCTTCCCATCAGCAAGAAAGAGCAGAAACGCGATTACATGAAATAGAAAAAAAAATGGGGAAAAAGAATATAGAAATGAAACCTCGAGGCTTTGAACGGCAATGGCTTCGGAGGCACCGGTGACGCTGATGAAAGTATCAATTGCTTCACGAGAAGGCATCGCCATAGAAATCAGAGATTAGAGAGGAATTGGAGAAGGAGGGTAAGTTGATCGGAGAAGTATAATGTTGGTGAAGAAAAATGGCCTGAATTGGACCGGACGTAAGGAATATAAAGAGATTGGTATTGGAAGCCGAAAGCGCTGGAAAGGAAACGTAACGGACAATTAACCTAGACACGTGTGTTCTACAAATTTGTTGGCAATCCAAAAACTATCCCTAAACTCTCCTAATTTACACATGAAAGCCCTAAATTTATAATACTTACCATTTTTGTTAATACTTCATTAAATGATATATTATTCGTCATTAAATACTTTACTCACTCTACACTAGCATTGATCCATCAATTGAGGGAAGAGACAGACCTATCTGAACTTGTACAACTCTCGAATCTTGTCGAACTAAGGAAAAAATGTGACTGAAAGCATGGAGTTATCCATTAGCTTCAACACCCGTTGGATATTAGACTTAAGAAAGAATCAGGGTTGTAATAGAGAAGGTTTTGAAATTCGTTTTGAATATAAAATTTTGTGATTAGAGAGAGTTCTCTCCAACTTTATTTGCCCATAGATTTAAACTAAAATAAAAAAAAGCGTTGCATTAGCTCATCACTCACCCGAAGTTACTCTCTCTTTTGCATTGCCCATAAACTTGACATAATAAAAAAAAAATTGTTGCATTAGCTCATTACTCACTTGAAGTAAATGACAGTTACCTTCTCTATTGCGTTGTCCATAGAAATCCTAAGACAAAAACATTCGCTCACCTGACGTAGATGAGAGTTACTTTCTCTGTTACATTGGCTGTAGATTTGACCTAATACAAAATCTCGCTACATTAGGATTCTCATCGATCATAATATGCTCATCGTTTCTCACTTTTAATTTGAGAAAAAATCTCAACTCGATATGATACTACACCAGGTCCCTACCATATTATTGTGTAACCCTCTCCATGCATGTTCTAGGAATGTGGTTAATGTTAGAGTGGAGTTTGCTCATTGTGATGGTGTCGTTTCTCTTGTGAAGTGTAATTTTGTTGCTCACCCTCGCTCAAGCTATGTATACTTGTGTTTGTTGTCCTGCTTTCTTTTCCCTTCCAAGAATGTGCATGAAGCCCATTGAGACTCTTGTTTCTTTATTAGGTTTTCTTTTATTCTTTACGAGGGGTTCGTGGTTAGCTTGTTGGTTCAATGAAGTTTTTTTTAGAAACATTGTTATATTTTAAAACTTTTTAATAGAAAATAATGAGAATAGTAGCATGATATATAAGTTTTTTCTTTTAAGGAAAAAAATTAATACTTTTTTGGTCCTTAATATTTGGGTTAGGTTAAATTTGGATCCTTAAAATTTTAAAAATTAATAATTTTATGTTGTAAAATTGAAACATAACGAGAACACGGATATAAAAATAATAATATTAAAATAAACTAACAAATAATTTAAAAAATAAAACAAAATAAGAAAATAGGAGGCTTTTTATAGGCAATTTATTTGGCGTGGTTGGACACTAAACATGAGTGAATAGATGACACATGAATAACATATGTGGTAATAAAAAAATGTCACATTAAATTTTGGACACTAAAGACATCTATATTTGTAATATTTATTGTAATCCCTATATTTGTTTTTAGTAATATCCTTCGGTCAAGTAGTTTACCTTGCACTTATTATTTATTAAAAAAATCTAGTTATTTAATATTTTTTTTTAAAAAAATCCAGTTATTACGAACTTATTTAAATTGACTTTCTAAATGTTTACATTTTTCCATTATAAATACTAAAAAGTAAATCCAAACACGTCCAATATTTCTTCCATATATGTTTCTCGACGCTCTTATTATTTCAAAACCTTAAATTTTGAAACTTTTTTTATATATATATTTTGTGGATCAAGTGAGAAGAATAGCAAAGAAAATTCTACTAAGAAAAATGGTAATTAGTTTTCATTATCTTTTATTTTGGAGTTTGTTTAAGATTATATATTATATTAAATTTGTTTTCACTGATCACCTTAAGTTTTTGAATTGAATTAGTGATTTAAAATGGTATCTGAACATGTTGCTGAAGGATGTCTTCGAACAGTGTTCTTCCACTTTTAAAAGTGAAAAGGCGTTTCAAGCCTGTGAAATTCTCATGAATAGCTTCAATTGTTTGCTGTATTTGAAAATGTCCCTTTAAAATATTATATAATTGTTTAAAATAAAAGTATAAAATTATTTGGAAAAACTTTTTAAACCTATTTTTAAAAACCAAAAACTAAAATGATACCTTTTGAAAACTTGAGAGTCTATGTTTATAAGGTTAAAGACTAAAAGAATACATTTTCAAAATTATTCAAAATTAGAATTCAAGAGTGACGATTAAACAAATTAGTAAAAATTACAACATATAAATTCTTTTTAAGTTCTAAGTCCAATTATTTAAAACTGTAAGTTTAGGGTTCGAATTCGTAAATTTTGAAAAAATTTAGAGCCAATTTTTATAAGACCTCCGCCGCCATCTTTTTCCTATCGATCTTCCTCCCTTATCCTCATACATCCTTCACCGGCAACGGCAACGGCAACGGTTCCTTCCCGCCAGCCAGATTTTGACGATTGAACGATCAAGGACTCAACGGTAAAATTACATCTTTTTTTGTGATTACTGTTTATTTGTTTTTGTATAGATTGAAAGTTTGATGATATGCTGGATTGGGCAAAAAAGTGTTTTGTTTACCGATTACTCAAATTTAGCTGCGTTAATGTCAATGACCTGAATTCTAAAAATAATAAGGCAACTACCAATGTTAAATTGCCCATTTGCGATCACATGTCTCATCCATTACCGAGAAAACTAGTAAGATCACAAAATTTTAGTCATGGCGAGAATTTGTGTTTTTATAGAAATCGCAATGCACCTTGAAATCGTGTTCTTGGTCTCATCAATTCGTGAATCATCACGTATGAGCTTGTGACTTTAACAAAAGATTATTTGTCGTTGTTTTTAAAACCTGAGTCGTTTGATATCAGTGCAACCAAATTTGGATTATCCGCAAAGAAATAAACACTTTCGGCGAAATGGGTATCGGTTGTTTTTGTTAAGAAAAATGGTAGAAAGCAAATTATTAGACACTCTCAACATCAATTTGTCTGAAACACTATAATATTGGTGCAGCAATGAGTAAATCAGAAGGGCCATCGTCACTCAAGAGAAAAAGGCCAGATTTGGGTATGAAAAGTTCCTCTGGAGGAGCTCTAATTGGGCAAGAAAAAGTTATCTATGACCTAATTTGCAGCAAGCAAAGCATGGGGATGTGCACTTTTGACATGAAAAGAGAGACAAAGTTTGCTGAAACTGTAGTAACAAAATCCCTCAAGTCTCTTCAAACCAAAGGCCTGATAAAGGTTGTCCAACACTATCAAAACAAAGGCAAGAAGTTCTACCTATCAAACGACTTTGAACCGGCTAAGGAATTAACCGGCGGTAACTGGTATCGCGACGGGGAGCTCGACAAAGACTACATCGATACTCTCAAACAAGTTTGTGCAAGAATGATACAAAGGAAGAAGTTGATTACCATTGAAGGAATTGTGGAGTCTTTCAAACAGAGTGGAGCTTTCAAAGTAGAGTTGTCAAGAGAGCAAATTGAAGAGATTGTAAATGCTTTGGTGTTGGACAATGAAGTGATGGAAGTGAAGAGCTCTGGATTTGGTGAATTTGAATTTATTCCAATTGGGAAGATTTGTTACAAGTATTGTACTCAAGGAGGAGGCCTCAAAGGGGAGCCTAAAACAGGGGCAATGGCTTCCATTCCTTGTGGAGTATGTCCAAGGATCACTCATTGTACTCCAAATGGCATCATTTCTCCTGCTACTTGTGTCTATTATGCCAAAGTGGTTGGATTTTTAAGTGAACCATTTTGAAGATAGGTATACATATATTAAAAATTTTGATATATGAGACTTTGAGTGCCTATTAATCTCTTAGTCCTAAGTAACAACCATGCACTCAACTCATGATTTTTTTTTGCCTATTGCTTAATCTACTCTAATTTGATTGATTACTTCTATATTATTACAATTTAATAGAAAAAAGAAGAAAAAAAAAACTAATCTTATGAGACAATCAACCTATAACATATTATGAGACAATCAACCTATAACATATTATGAGACAATCAACCTATAACATATTTTGGTGTTAAAAGAAACTCAGTATATATTAGATCCTTATGTATTAGATCCTTAGTAGACGTCATATTATCAAGATTATGTCTGAGTGTTTGGGACGGGTTAGGATAGTTTTTTTTGACAACGTGGATAAGTTGACAAATAGGGAAGAAAAAAATCATTTTCCATACAACTTCCTTATTAGTATATATTTAAGTTTAAAAAAGTTATGTTTGTGACACATAAACGATTGATTTGTTTAGGTATTTTTTTTTCTAGATCTAAATTTGGATGTGTTCTAACAAATGGTAAATGCAAACTCTTTTCATTTACTTTCTCATCCCAAATGATTTCATAATAATTTTTTTAAAAAAAATCATGTGAAATAGTGGAGGAGATCAAAGACAGATGAGGAAAGAGATATATATTAATATATAATTTTGGGTTAGAAAACTATGAACCCGAGAACCAATCCAAAATTTAATTTTTTTTTAAAAAAAAATTCAAACCCAATAACCCAACCTAAAATAGAATCTAACCCAACCAAATCTTTATGGTTTGGGTTGGATAGGTCGGGTTGGTCGAGTTACTAGTTTTTTGAACACCCCCAATACCTACTCTAAAAATTTCATAGTTGGTCCAAAAGGTTAAAGATTGAAATTCTCTTCCTCCCACGTTTAGAAACTAAAAAGATCCCATTTTTTTCCTTCCACAACATGTGATATATATGAGGCAGACATGGAACCCTACCCTCGATATTTTTTATAAAGTCGATCCATACTTATTAAACCATGTTTATAATTTCCCAAAAGAGATAAAAGAAAGTGGTTTGAGTAAAAATTCAGTATACTTTATATATATTTTTTTAAAAAAAATATATATATATATATATATATTGGTTGAATGGTTAGAGTGATGCAACTAATTGGAAGAGATTACAAAAAAGTAATTAATCGCCTTCCATATTTTAATCCTTTTAATTAAATTCCTATGATTCTATTGGAGATTTTTTAGTTATTTTTCTCAAATAAACTTGTAGATTTCCTTATAAGATATATTCATTTATTTAATCACACTAAGATCATAAGAAACTAACATTATTATCTTTGTTCATACTTTTCACTAAACCCTAAAACTCACATCTCTTCCTCTCTTTCAGCTTTTGATCAGTTGTTGAGCTGAATAACAATGAAGTTTTGTTTGGAACCTGAAGAACAAAAGTCGAGCAAATGTCAATGCAAAGTATGCAATAGAGAATTCAATTCCATGAAAGCATTGTATGGCCATATGAGGTCTCATCCTGATAGGTCATGGAAGGGTATCCAACCACCAATCTCCATCTCCTCCTCGTCCTCGTCTTCGTCTTCGTCTTCACCTTCGTTGACGTCTTTGCTTTCTTGGTCTCTTACTGCCAAAAGGGGTTGTAAGGGCATTAGCTGTGTCACTGTCACTGCTGCCTCCTCCTCCTCCTCGATGTCTTCCTCTTCAGAAACCGAAGCTAAACTCGAATCTCTTTTTTCTAATCCAGATGTGGTGGAGGATGAAGAAAGAGTGAAGAAAATGAAGACAATAAATGAAATTGAGTTGAAGAAAGTATATAAATGTAATAGTTGTGAAAAAGAGTATTTGTCTCACCAAGCTTTGGGAGGCCATAAATCCCGTCACCGCAAATCCAAAATTGTATTCCGTTCCGATTCGACGACTCCTACTCATCAAGAGAGGAAGATCCTTGATTTCGATCTCAATGAACTCCCAACTATGGAAGACCATGACGACAACGAAGAAGATAAACCAAGTATAGCTTAGCTGGTTAGATAAACGTATATTAGGTTATTGTTGATTGTTCCATTTTTGTATCCATATATGCTACACTGCCTTCTCTCTTGCTGTTTGTAGATTTGAACTAAGACCCTTCTTCAATCTCTATATGGATTCTGAAATTTGGAGCTTAAATTCTTCGTTCATCCTTTTTTTTGTTCATTAATTCAATTTTTTCTGGGATTATGTTCATAATTTTTCTGGGTTTTCTTTTCACTAATTCATGTTTATATATACATATTATTGAGGATTGAAAAGAAATTTGATTTTGATTCTGAGATGTTGCTTCGACTCCTTTTATAAATTATTGGGTTGCTATGTTTATATTTAGGGTTTCCTTTTTTATTTTTGAAAATTTTGAAAAATATATGTTTTTGAAAATAGTTTTTCTGTTTTTATTTTTTTTTTCTACTTTTGAAGAATGGTTTGGAATAAGATTCTAGCATTCATGAAAAGCCTTAAGAGTGAGCATACAGGACTTAGAAAGCATGATGAATCTTACGGTCAATGAAAGCTCATAGCTTAAAATTAGAGAGCTAAAAAATGAGACTAGTAGAAAGCTCATTAGAGCTTAAAAAGGCTCAAAGAAGCCTAGAGTGAGCCTAAGAGAGAGCTCGGGGGAGCTTAGAGTAATCTTGGGAGAGCACAAAAGTGAGTCTAAGATAAAGCTCTAAGACCCCTAGAAGAGCTCATGCATAAGGTGAGCCTAAAGAGCTTGTCTTAGGCACCAGGACTCATGGGGAGTTTAGAGTTAGCTCGTAGATCCCATGAAAATAGTCTAGTGGAAGCTCAATGGACCCATGAGAAGTTAGCTCATGGGTCCATGAGGATAGTCTAGTGAAGCTCAATGGACCCATGAGAAGCTTAGAATTAGCTTTGAAGACTCACATGGAGAGCTTAGTTAAGTTATTCGAATATTATTCTCAAATTTATAAATATATCATAATTAATTAAAGTCTTTACCAAAGATTAGGGTTTTCAGTGGGAATATTCTATTTAAGAGCTCCTTTTTTCACTTAATTAGCTGACTCTTTTTTATAACTTTTAATTTAATTGATATTTAAATAGAAAATCAAGGTAATTATCTATCTACAAAGATTTTTTTTTAATCTTAAAAAAAGAGGAAAATTTAGAGAGTGTTATGGAAATATATATATAATCTAAATTCCATAACCAATTAACCATGTCACCATTTCCATTCTCTCGTCCTTTTATTTCAAATCAAATAATTAAAAATATCATCTACAAGTTTTAATATAGGATATAACTTCATTAATAATTTTTTCTTAGAGAAATTGTTACAAATAGAAAAATTATCAAACTATTTACGTTTGTAGAAAAAAAAGGCTCAATTTCAATATTCTTAAAATGCCAAAATTACCTCCACTCTCTCAATTGCATCTCCTTATTTCATCTCGCCCATCTCTTCCAAAATTCGTGTGGCTTCCATTATCTTCCTTCATACTCGACTCCAGGTATGTTCCATTGTTCTTTTCTCTTTTTTTTTTCTCCATTTTCTTCTTCTTCTCTTTCCAAATTAGAGTTTCTTAGATGTTCCTTCGTTCTTTTCTTCATTTTCTTTTTCTTCTTTTTCTTCTTCTTCTCCTCCCAAATCAGAATTTCTTATTGTAGAATTATTTTATACATTTTGTAAAGCTTCAAGTTTGTAAAGTTTCAAGTTGAACCTTTCTTTATTTTCTACTTTGTATAGTTTGTAAGTTTCTTTCTACTTGTTGACAATCAACTTGTTTTGAAATTTATAAAATTAACACTTGTGCATTGCTTAAGATGTTTTTTTATTTGGTTATGTGTTGTTTAGTTGTAGTTCTTGTTATCATTTTCTATTTTAGATAGATAGAGATAAACCATTGTCTATCTGAGATAGAGTTCAATAAATGTGTGTTTGATAGTTTGGTTGTAGTTCTTGATTTGTTTTAATTTAATTATGCTAAGTTTTGCTAATTTTTCTTGGACGTAGGACAATGATATAAATCTATAATTATCTATTCTAGATAGATAAAATAAGTCACCATTTTTTAATTCTGCTGAGTTTTGTTGAATTTTTTTTATTTTTAATTTTTTTTATTTTTATGGGGACAATGATGGCCAGTATCACTATCTAAGATAAAAAGTAATAAATCTATATTATTATTAGACCACCATCACTGTCTGAGATAGATGAAGATAGATGGATGATAATCGCTGGCTCGCCGTTGTGAATGAGAAAAAAATTGTGCAGTCATTTTTGGTATTTTACACCTGGACTGGACTTTTTTGAGTGGGCTTTTTCCGTTTTTCAAAAATTTTCTATGAGTTGTAATTATGTTGATTGTTTTTTCTATATTTAAAAAGATCCTTTTTTTTATCACTATTAAAATTAGTTTAAAAAATAAATCACAAATATTTCGAATTAATTATTAAGAATTTCCTTTTGAATTCAACTTAAAAGATAAAGTTGACCAAATAAAAATTAAACTAAAAATTAAGAAATAAAAGTCTAATATTTAGAAACCTAAAATGATTAGGAAACTAAACTTAAAAATTAAAATAATAATAATAATAATAATAATAATAATAATAATAATAATAATAATAATAATAATAATAATAACAAAAAATGTCATTTTTATAGTTTCCTTTTCCTTATAGAGTTAGATTTAGACAGCTTATATATACACAATCGAAGTGAGTAGTGAGTGTAAATCCGATTAGCTCACATTCAACAGAACTTTCTCATCAATACGTATATTCCTCAATCTTGTCTATTCTCGATGGATAACAATGGCAGCGCACACGGGATCAGCAAAATCAAGTTCAGAAGCCGCAACATCGCCTCTACGGTGGATGAAAACCAGGATGGTAATAAAGAGTTTTGTTCCTTTGGTCATATGAGGATTGATTGTGAAACAACAATGGAGAAAGGATTATCTTTCCAACCTGCAACTTCGGCCACTGCCACCTTACCAAGTTCTCTCTCTTCCTCTCCATCCGCTGCCGCTACTGACATTGCTGTTGATTGTTCTAAATTTTTATCCTATTGGCCTCTCACTGGTCGGAGAGGGAGGAAGGCCACCTCCTCCACTGTCACTACTGCCACCGCCGTTGATGTTATCTCAAGTGATCAACCCAACACGAAAAAGGTGAAGATTGAGATTCATTCTGATCACGAGACACCACTAAAAAAGAAAGCGCACTCAGACGAGAAGAAGAATGGGGTTTTGGAGAAGGAATATGAATGTAATGTATGCAGCAAAGTGTTCACAAATCCAAGAGCATTGGGAGGACATAAGTCAAGCCATTACAAAGCCAATCAGACAGATATTGCCATTAAAAAGGAAACTACAACTTCTGAACCGAAGAGTACAATGTCGTTGGATTCGTCAGCTAATCGAACCAATCGGAGGAGGGTGATGGATGTTGATCTCAACGAGGTGCCACCGGACGACGAAAAAACAGATTCTTGAATCTTATGTTTTGCATCTTTGAGTTTGGGACGGTCATTCTTGGTTTTAATTGATGTAAAACAAAATATTTCTAAGGGAAACAGATATTCAATACCTTGACCTACCTCTTACTTCAAAGCTTATGTTCCATTGAACTGTGTTCATTCAAAATATTAAATTTGTTGTCAATAATTTCTTTTTATTATTATCAAAATTAGTTTTAAATATTAAATCACAATTATTTTGAATTAATTTATGTTCTTTTATTATAGAAATATTAAATTAGTTGTCAGTATATATA
>JBBPDJ010000020.1:21011956-21091858 GCA_037974625.1 Cucumis cinereus
AGTATATATATATATATATATATATATATATATATATATATATATATATATATATAAGCGGTAGTGAGTTTAAGTCCGATTCGTTTACTTCCCTAAATAATACATTAAACTTTCTCAATCCTATAAACCCTAAACCCTAATCTCTAATTCTTTCTACCACACCTTTCCATATCTTGTCTATTCTCAATGGATCACAATGACAACTTACTCCGAATCAAGATCAAGATCAGAAACATCAATGCTGTTGTCAAGGTGGACGACTACGACGACGATGACACCGATTGCAAGAAGCAGTTTTGTTCCATTGATCATATGAGGTTTGATTCCGAAACCAAAATGAAGAAAGGATTATTGTTCCAATCTCTAACTCCGGTTACCACAGCCACCCGACGAAGCTCTCCCTCTCCGTGCCCCGCCACTGACTTCGTTGATTGTTCTAAATTTTTACACTCTTGGCCTGTCACTGGCCGACGAGGGCGGAAGAGCACCTCCTCCGCTACCTCCTCCACTATCACCACCGACACTACCGTTGATGTTATCTCTAGTGATCGACTTGACACGAAAAGAGTGAAGACTGAGACTCGTTCGAAGTTACCGAAAAAGAAAGTTTGCGTTAAAGAAAATAAGAATAATGGGGTTTTGGAGAAGGAATATAAATGTAATATATGCAGCAAAGTATTCACAAGTCCAAGAGCCTTG
This sequence comes from Cucumis cinereus, assembly GCA_037974625.1. Lineage (NCBI taxonomy): Eukaryota > Viridiplantae > Streptophyta > Magnoliopsida > Cucurbitales > Cucurbitaceae > Cucumis > Cucumis cinereus. Next base: position 21,012,656 of record JBBPDJ010000020.1, read on the forward strand.
GGAGGACATAAGTCCAGCCACTACAAAGCCAATAAGAGAGATATTGCCATTAAAAAGGAAACTCCCAGTGCTACCATTGCAACGACCTTTGAACCAAAGATAACGGTGTCGTCGGTAGATTCATCAACTGATCGGAAGAGGTTAGTGATGGATTTAAATCTCAACGAGCTGCCACCAGATGACGACGACAGAAGAAGCCATTCTTGAATCTTGCTTTTTGCATAGTTGAGTTTGGAATGGTCATTCTTGGTTTGGTTGGTGTAAATACAAAATAGTGAAAGTGGGGATTTTTCAGAAAGTTGATGATGTTTTTATATGATTTATACAAGTTTATTCCAAAATTGTATTTTCCTCCTTTTCTAATGACAACAATATTTCAATGCTAAGAGTGTCTGATGTTGGTTAAACTTAGCCTTTTAAGTTGCATTGAGTTGTTTATATTAGCCCTTCAACAGAAAGTGACTGTTGTTTAAGGTATATAGACATGGATCACCATTGATCGCCTCTGCCTATGACTCCAATTTTAGCCTTGATATTTTAGTGTTAGTATAATATGAAAAGTACGAAAATTCAAACTGTCGAAACTCGAGACAAGTACTATCTAAAGTCTAAACTGATACTTTTATCTAGTTATTTAGTTTTAGATGATAACGTGTTAAATCAAATTATGATAAGTTTGTCGATAGTCTTATCTCATTTCATTGTTGAACTAAAAATATATATAATAATTAATTAATTAATTAATCAAAAAAATTTATTTAATTCATTGAAATAAAATAAAATAAAAAAAGCCCTGGAAAAAGGCCACAACTATATAGAAATCTTTTGCAAGTTATCCTATAAAATTCTCTTCCACATTTCTAAAGAGAAATACTCTTCTTTTCTTACCATGCAAACCTTTTTAATTCAATTTAATATTTATGACTGCTTTAAACTAATTGACTCTGTAAAAATTAAATTTCCAATTTATTTTTTATTGCCAAAGTCAATATGAAAATTGATGAATCAAAATCTAAACCAATTAACAAATCCGAATATATCTCTAACTAGTTAAAACAGTAAAAAGATCGAACTAGTTCAAACGTACGAAGTCCAGACAATTAGAGTTCCCTAACTAGTGAGTTTTCAATACCAATGGCTAGTCCTTTGGGATTGTCTTGTCAGTCACCATAAAGCAAAACACTTTAAAGAAAGAATAAGTTTCAGTGGATAACATCAACATCAATATCATGCTTTCAATAATCCACAATATGGCATTTCCACAAAGTAGTATGCCTGCAGTCTTCCTAAAAAACAAGAGTTGTTCCAATAAACTCAACCCGACGGTTGAGTTACATTACAGCCAGCACGAGTCGATACAGCCATAGGTAATAATATTATTACATAATGTTCGTTCACCGAATACTGTAACTAATAACAGAAATGTATGATCTCAATGAATGAATGCATTCGATTCCGGGAAGTTAATACCGTATACCAATTCATCGAGCGGTTGCAACGTTTTTAGATGCTCTATTAGTTGTCTATCAAAAATCATGACTACAACAACAGTTACAGCAGAAGAAAACAAAAGGAAAACAAAAAACCCATTAAACTTACAACTGAGATTCCTACTTGCCCCTTTCCTTTTCCTCCATTTTTTTTCTATGCAAAATGATAAAAGGGAACAAAAAAAAACCGTTTAGTTTAAACACTGTTCAATTCACAAAATATGTATCTCCTTTTTCTAGGCTTGCTTATGTTGGTACAACTAGTTCAGCAGGTGAAGGCACTTGCAAGACAAAAAGCCAAAGCACGAGGATGAAGAGTATCAACTGCAGAAATGCACAAGAACTAACCTTGAATACCGCCCCTCGAGTCATCAAAACCTCCTCGGTATCCAATACGTCACCACAGTATTTTTCCAATCCCTCTGCTCGTTTCTTAAGTGCTGTAGCTTTACTTTCAGCTTCTCTAAGTCTGTTCATCATCTCTACTTGCTCATCAGCCAAAATCTTTTTACCATCAACTACTATTCCACATTGTAGATTCTCAATTGCTCTTACTATTGCCAAATATTCAATTTCTGCTTCAAGTCTTTGCCTAAAAGACCTCTCAAATTCCGTCTCTATTTCCATTACTTCTTCCTCTTTGGGTGACTTGCTGGTGCTAATGGATGATTCCAGTTCAGCAACTCGAGATTCCTTTGATTTGAGCATGGCCATCGTCTCTTCTAATTTGCTCTCCAAAAATTTCACCTTTCCTGTCAAGCCCAGAACTTTGGCTTCGGAGGAACTTGTAGCAGCCTTCCCGGGCCCCATTTGGAAAGATGAACTGGATTTTTGTGTTTCTAGGTTGTCATACGCAAAACTTGAAGGTTTAGCATCATTGATTATGCTGGAAGATGCTATCTCGTCCCTTCCAATCTCCCTTAGCATCTTGATTTCTAGAAAGTGTAGAATAACATATTGTTAGATGTCACATTGTTAGATCAACTCAAAATACCAGAGAAGCTGCTAATCTGCAGAAAAATTCAGCAAGAAACAGCCAGATCGGATGGATAAAAGCCAAATTCCATGGTGTTGAATAACATATTGATAAATTAACAGAATTTCAAACACAAAAAGTCGCATCGAATGTGGAATGGCAGCCTAATCAACCATCCTAACACTATGCAATAAATAAATATATAATATTCGTGAGTGTTCATGCAAGCTTGCTCAAACCTCAATTATTCCACGGGATAAACGTTTGACTCTCTACTACATTTGATTGCTTAGAGAACTCATAGGACATTTTATTTAATAGAAACAATTTTCACTCTGAAAAAATGAAAGGAATGCAATGACATAGTTTGGTCGCTACGACTTGAGCACACCAAGGGCACTAGGTGATACTTTTAAGTCAACTAACACGTTCTAGATATAAAAATCACATGCATAAACTTTCCCATACCAACAGCTTCACTTCTCTACTTGTAGCAAGTTCCCCACCTCCTCCCATCGGCTGCAAAAAACTGAAGAGGAAGAGTAGTAAACCAGTTGAGAATTCCATTGAGGCAGTTGAAAAGTCTCTTCTAATGAAGACAGAAAGTCCTTTATTCCGTCCAATGAGATTTCAAGTCTTAATAAAGTGGATATTCATGATCTAAATTTAATTTCGGGTGCTTCTCTCAAGAAGGAAGCCCAAAAGACAAGTGGGCCCACCCCTTCCAATCAAATCTCTTTCTGCAGCAAGTCTTTGTCCCCTTAGCTCTGCCTTCAGTAGCATTTTCAGAGATCAACAAAGACTATGCCTTCAAGGGGACAAATATTTCCTTTTCTTCTCATTCAAACTCTTCTTCAGCCATCGCTTCTTCGGCCAGAATCAGAGGTAGTTCGGGGGTCAAACAAAGCTCCAAAAAACAGAAAGTAGGGCATCCTGCCATTTCTTCCCCAAAGCATTTTGTTAGGAGACGGAAGGAGTTAGCCAAGAAGACTTATTCCAAGACACAGCTGTTTTCAGATTATAATCCAGACTTTTTAGAAGAAATCTGTTCACAGATTCAAGCTCCCAGCAAAAGCACCAGATCAGAGGCCCAAAATTCTCTCCCTCCACAATTTAAGTACTCTGCTTTATCATTGCCCAACGAAAAGGTGAATCTTCAAAGAGAAATTCCACTTCACACTCCAATTGATCCATCTCAAAAGAAAAGAAAAGCTGACTCAAGTTCAGCTTTTCTTGGTATCACCATTCAGTGTAAGCAATGAGGAAATTGACCAGTTTGAAAAACCAGATAAAATAGGAAAGCAGAGATCAAAGGAGCCAATAGAAGTTGATTTGAACGCTTTGTTTCAGTGTGAAGAAGATCTGGAAGTTAAACAACAAGCTTTGGATCAATTATCTCAAGTTCAGCTTTGTGAAGTTCCAGCCCATCTGAAATCATTGGTAGCCAAAAATCTGATTTTGGGTTAATTCCCAGCAGCCTCTTTTGCTAGAGTTAAGATTATATGAGAATGAAATTCTTGTCGTGGAGCACAAAAGGTTTGAAAGACCCATCAAGGAGTTTGGCACTCAAAAGATTCGAGCGGACTTTTGGTAAACTATTCCTGGAAGTTTTAGTCATCAGAAGAAGTTGCGTCAAATGGCCTGCCTTTTCATCCGAGGTTTAGATGTATTTTCCTCAAGATTGGTCCTTTAGCTGTGTATCTGAAGTCATGATAGCAGCCTGCCAGCTCGTGTAGCTATTAATTTTTATGGTTCAGATGTCCTTTGGGTGGTTTCGATATAGTTCAGCTTTTCCATTTTATCCTCTTGAGATGCTTCTTCTTCAAGTTCTTCAAAGTTCTCTTCTTTCATGCTTATGGTTCAAGGAGATCTTTTGTTTCCTTTCCCAGCTTAGCCTTTGTATTGCCTGTTCTATTTCTGGTTTTTTTTTAGTTGCTGTTTTGTTTGAGTTTGTTTAGCTCTTGGGCGTTGTATTGTTAGTCCGTGCTTTTGGTCTTCAGCTTTTTTGTCCCTTAGAGATTCAAGCTCTTTGTATAATACTTTTGTACTTTGAGCATTAGTCTCATTTCATTATATTAATGATGAGGCTCGTATCCTTTTCAAAAAAAAAAAACCAAGTTTCCCGCCTCCCTATAGGTATACAAGTCATCAGCTTATGATTGCTAACTCAACGACATGTAGACCTAGTTGGGACACTGAGGTAATAAATCTCAAGGCCTATTTAGATACAAGTGCGGCACTAAATCTTTTGCCAATAATCGCTATAGAATATCGGACTGCTAGCTATGTCGCAGGGCAGAGAGTAGAAAAAGAGGGAAAGACTCCAGTTGAGCATATTTGTCACAAATAATGCATCAATATAAATATTTTCCAAAAAGAGATAAAATAACGTTATCCAATATCAACTAGAAGCCAAAGCATATGGGAGACAATGAGAGATCAAACATCTACAAGCTTTCTGAAAGATGGTGATATGTTGATGACAATTTTAAAGGCTTCCATGAATTGGCATGCCATGAAGAAAACTTCAAGAAAGCCATAATGGATGATAAATCATTACTTCATTATCAAATCATGAAGACTAATGAAAAAAGTCTTTAAGAGGAAGAAATTGTTTGTTAGAATTTCAATACCATGATCCTTAATTAGGAAGAGTATAAAATAACTAATATAAGTAAATTTGCCTAATAATCCCATCTTGATAGCAATTAAAAACTATAGGGAATCATATTCAAAAAATTTAAAGAAACGGTATATGAACCTTTTTCAAGCGCATGTTGCGCAGACTGGAGGCTGAGAATAGACTCATCCATGGGATCCTTATTCAAGGGTGACCAGTGATTCCTATCCTTTTCATCCTTAACTTCCCAAGACAAGTCTGCTGCCAAATTATCTTGAGTAACATCTTCAGCTTCTACCTCATCCTCTTTCCTATATGCAGTTTCAGCTTCTTCACTAAACTGTTGATCGCCTGCATAAGCTCCATCGCTGTTGTCTCCATCGTCTGTAACAGACCTATGATTTTGGTTCCCATTGCTAGCAGCAGCAAGAGTGCCCTGCCTAAACACAAAGCATGAGCTCCTTGAGTCAGATTCAATGCTAGACTGAGAATTCTCCTTCTCAACTTTGATTCTTTCTCCCCTTGCTTTTTTACTACCTTCGACACGTCCCTTTCCCTGTTGACCCTTTTGGCCAGAACCACCCGTACTTTTCCCACTGATGCTCTTTATCCTATTCTTTTCCCGCACATGTCCTAAGACGGTATTCAGATCGTACCTAGCCTTCGGAGCACTGGCTGCTGTGGAAGATTTGCTACTTCGATCTTCACTGTTTTCAGAATCTGTGCCAGGGTTAAAGGCAGACCCCATAGCAAACCTAGAATTGGAACTAGAACCATGGAAAACCAAGCCATCGACATTTCCGATATTCCTCAATGGGGTTACAGATCCAACAGAACCTTCATTATTTTGCTTATTCTCAGTTGGAGAAAGTTGAGGTTTAATTGGATTCCCAGAAGTAGAGAGTGCCCTCTTCAAAATTTTACTAGTATCATCACTTGAATTCATATCCTTCACAAACTCTCTAGGAATACGTTTCCATTTCTTCAATCCATACCCTTTTGTTACAGGAGAAGAAATGTCAAGAGGAGAATTGGTTATGGAAGGAGGTGAATTCACAGCTTCTCCACTCAAATCCTTTCCCTTAGCAGCCGGTGAAATGGATACCCTATCATCAAAACCACCTTCAGCAGCACAAGGATGGTCAGCATCATTAGCACAAGTGCCATTGATTCTGATTCGGTTGACATCATCAAAAGGAATAGCTTCCTGGTTCACTTCATTGTCTTCCACAGATTCATGAGCCGAACATTCGCTTTCAAAATCCATAAAACAAATCCAAAGAGATCTCCAACACCCCAAATACTCAAAATGTCAGTCAGATCAAGACAACAAGAATCCTTCCGCCTCAACAACACTTAAATCTATATAAAAAAAAACATAACGAAACAAATAATCAAAAACAAATTACATTGAAAAAAAAAACAAAAAAACGAACCAACCCAGATATCAAAAGCAAACGAAAAACAAAACCCAGAAACAAAATCGAAAGTGGGTATTCGATCGCAAGTAAAACAGGCAAAACAGGGTTAATAAATTGGAAAGACAAGAAGCTGAAACAGTCCAAATTCTTGAATTAATCAACACAACTAATCGAGGCTTAGTAAACCCAAAAAATGAAAAGAAAGAGCAAGATAGTGGAAGAAATGGTAACGTACCTTGAATTTCAAAGCCCCTCCACCTCCAACCAAAAGTAGAAGGTTTTGGAGAGGGGATTGAAAAGGAACAGAGAGAGAGAGAGAGAGGGAAAATTAAAGGGAAGTGGAAACCCAAAATGAAGAAAGGAAGTGGGAAATCAATAGAAAGAAAAGGGAATTGAAAGAATCAAAGCCATGGGGGAAGAACTGGAGAAGAGAAGGAAAAAAAACAGAGAAGGAAAGAAAAGGGAAATTTGTTAGAAAGAAGAAAGAGTAAGAACGTGGAGGAGAGTGATGGGGGCCACATGGCCAGCAATGGGTTTCGTTAATCACCACACAGTACAAACCCACACCGCTCACCCATCCTTCACCGTCTGATCAAACTCCTCTTGTGATGAACAAATCAACCATGGCAATGGGCTTTGTTTCATGCATTCTTTTCTTCTTCCCTATAATCTTTTATTAAGGTACAAGTTTTGTTTAATTATATAAGAAAAATATTAAATTACAAAGTTTGATTGTTCAACTTTAGAGGAATATGATCTTTTGTAGTTGATGGATTAATGAGAAATGACGGTTGTACCTCGAGGCTTTGATTCGATTAGAGTAGAGTTTGATATAATATGATTGTTGAGAGTAGAGGAGATTGATTTTGTTGTTGTGAGATTCATTGTGGAGGAGGTTATTGAATTGAATGTCGGCAGACGATACAATTTATGCACGTTCATAGAATCGAATCATGTGGTGGATTGTTTGGTCTTTTGGACGTTTAATGGGACATGCTCTCAAGTATTGTGGGAAGATTTCTCTTTTTTGGTTTCCTTGGCTTGCGAGGGCAGATTATATCCTTAACAATTTTTTTTTGTTTTTTCATGTATGTTCTTTTAAACTGATTGAATCTAGTTATTTGATAGCCTAATTGAATCATGTGTGAGATTTTTGGACTCAAGGGTGTGTCGATGCAAAGGTTGAGCTCCCCGACCTTGAAATGCAAGGCTGATAGGGGGACCAACTCCCCTCCCTTAGCCTATCATGATTCTGTATTGGTCTTGGTTTGGTTTTCTTTTGCACTTAGTGTAAAAATTTATCTATTTAGTCCAAAAGAACTTATAATATATTTCATATAGAATTGTATTTTATGTCTAATAGGACTTTAAATTTCAAAGTTGAAATTCCTTGAATATGTTATCTCGTACTTCAAACGACCAAGTATGAAAATTTAGAAAAATGCACTATATAAGCTCTCTAACACTAGAGACAAATTTATTATGTATTTTGAATTATTATCTTTAATAAAATTTGGTATCCATCTACTATGTGAACATAGCTAACACAATGTTAGCAAATCACATAAATATGTATGTTGATTCTTTATCATTTTAGGTTTTTCTATTATTCTTATTGGTTGAATTTATAACATTCAGTTTGTGTATAGTAGGTCTATGAATTTCAGAAAACGTTGAATAGTTCAAAGATATATTAAAATTAATTTTTATTGACCAAACACACAAAAAAAAATCAGTTTTATGATCCATTAAACATTTTTTAAAGTCAAAGTTCAAGTAGACATTGTTGATGTGCAACTTGGCTAAGAAAGATATCATTTGACATGCGCATGCTTTAACGATGAATTTGTTTATTAGAAGGGGACGTAACCAATATAAGGTAACTAGGATGAATTTGGTGTCGACACATAGTTGAAATAAATTTACCTTCGTTTGATTTCCAATGAATTTGGATAAATACCATGGTGTTCTCTTTATTCCTCAAATATTTACTTTAGTGATCAAACGTCCGAAATATTTATTTATGTCAAAAGTTGAGCGAAAATAACTATTTATAATTCTGATATCATCTTAAATCATTCATTGACCTACAAACTTAAACCAATAGATAAAGTTAAATTTAAAATTACATTATCTAGAATTTTAAAATTAAAATGTGGATTTTATAAACCTAACTTCTAATCAAACTATTTGTTTTTTTTTTAATTACATTAATTTAATTTATTTTGGTCAAATTCATAAATATTTTCTTTAAAAAAATTCATAAATGTTATTACAAAAATTAGCTTTTAATCATTTCTGAAATATGATTTTGAAAACTCTAAAAAAAAAACAAATATGTTTTGGAATTGAAAACTACTTTTTTCCATTTTTAATTTCAACTTTTGGTCAAGAATTTAATATTATTTTTAAAGGAATGTTTAATTTACAACACAAATAAAGTTGTTAGTATTTAAAATATGAATAATTTTGAAAAAATACAATCAAATTGTTTTAAATATGGTTAACATTTTTTTAAAGATGAAAAAAAAAAAGTTGATTTCAATTTTAAAATATTATATTAGTTTTAGATTGAAGCTCTTCAACTTTTAATTAAAAAATATATAAGATCATTTCTTTCTTCACAATAACAATACTACGAAGTGAAAGATTCAATTTTTTTAAATAAGAAAATGTCTATTTGATGTTAATTATGGTATGTTCATGTGTGACAATGTGTGTGTATATATATATATAGTAAAAACCGGTACCTTATATTTAATCTATTAAAATATTATTTTTAACTACAGTCATGAAAGTTTTACGAGGGTGTGAATTTGTTGACCCATTTCTTTTAGTTATAAATTTGTCATTTTCTTTTTGTTTAACATTAGTAAGAATCAAAATCCTCTAATTTTGATTTAAAAAATTAAAAAAATTTCAATTAATCCAATTATTATATATGAGTTTGATAGAATTTTCAAAATTTAGGAATATAAATCGATATTTACTCTATATATTTTATTTGTGGGTCAAAAGAAAATATTTGAAATTTGAAAAATGTGGCTGCATGAGAATATTCTCATAATTTAAAATAATTACAAAGTTGGTAGTACTTGGTCATAATAATAATAATAATAATTATTATTATTATTATTTATTTAATTATTTAATTTATGAAGATTCCCCTATCTGTCTCTAAAATTAATTCAAAAAATATACCCAACAAACTTAGTTGGACATAATAGTATTTAAATAATGTCAATAAATAAAATGGAGAGACTTTGCCCTTTTGGAGGGCTTTTAATGTTCCATGTGACTTTACCCCTAAACCCACATCTCATTTTCAATAACCCATTAATTTCACATCCTAATATAGTTTACATTTTTTTACGGGGTCGTGACTTTTTTCTAAGTTAAAACGTATTCACCTAAATTTTATTATTATTTTTCTACTCATTCGTACGATGGTAGTGAAAGGTTTTTTCCAGCACTCTCATCCGCTTAGGAAACCTTCTTACAAACCAACCAAACTAATCAAAAATGAAAATTTAAGTGAGACTAAACTCAACCATATAATAAAATATAAATTAAACATTTTGACTTTTTCTTTATTTTATTCTTTTAACAATTAAAGCTATCTACAAGTAGGGTTCGAACGAACTAGATTTTAATTATTCTTTTAACAATTAAAGCTATCTACTAAAATAGTAGTTAGTAGTAGTACTATTTTAGTATCTTGTAAATAAATAAAGAAAAATTATTTCAAATAACAAAATTAATGATGTCTATACTTTTTATTATTGATAAAAATTAAAATTTTGTTATTTTTAAAAATTAACCCTTAAATAAATTACTTTTTATTTAGTAGTGTGATAATTTATTACATTTGTAGATTTTTTATCATTATTATTATTAATTTTCTTTCTAAAAAAAATTATTATAATATAAAACAGAAATATCCTTGAATTCTCATATATTCTCCTAGTCATAGTCATAGATGTATGGCTTACATCTTAAAATATATCTACATTATTTATTTTTTTTCTTTAATAATTAATGGCTAAGCTAACTAGAATCTACTTTAATAATAATAATAATTAATAGTAATAATAAATAGAATCACATAAATAAATCAAAATTTTACTAGTTTCCTCAATCATTACTAATCAAAATTACTAAAAGTTGTATAAAATGAATTTAAGACAAGCAAGCACATGGGACAATCAATTAACTTTTTTAAAAATTTTGAATTTTTCATCTTTTTTTAATTAATTAAAAACATTTTCTAACCATCTTTTAATCCTATGTTTTGAGTTTTATTTTATGGTACATATGCACATACATGGTCTCCACAAATTTTAAAACCATATATCTACGTGTCAAAGTAATTAAGCTTAGGTTAGTTCAGACCTTATTCTATCTTAGAGGTGAGAGGTTTGATAAATCTTCATCTCACAATTGTTGTACTAAAAAAGAATATGAAATTAATGAATTTTAATTTTGAAACAAATATATGAAAGAGAAAATTACATTTTTAGTCCCACAATTTTTAATGAATATGTGTGTTTGGTTCCTGAGTTTTAAAAATGTGTCGTTAATTAGTCAAGTTTATAAGAATAAACTCATAGTTTAAAAAATATCTTTTTTAGTCTCCGTGCTTTTTTAAAAATAGGTTTAAAATGTCGTATAAGGATTTTTTGTTTGATTTTTTAAAAATAATTATCTAATATTTAAAATTAAAAAAAATAGTTTAGGATATGGAATTTTAAAAATTATTTTTTTAATTTAAAATATTATATAATTATTTAAAATGAAACTATAAAGTTATTTAAAAGACCTTTTAAACATATTTTTAACAACTCGAGACTAAAAAGTAGGTGTTATTGCTCGTAAGCATATATAGTTGATTTGAATGTATTGTTTAAAAACCTGGAAACTTATTAACTAAATTTAAACAAAAATCAAAATTTAAAACTTAAAAATTAAATTGAATCAAACCAAAACTTAAAATATTAAAAATATAATATTTACATATACTGATGAAAATTAAACCAAATTATTTTTTTTACTTGCATACATGAAAATAGTTATAATTTGTAACAATAGACTCTCCATTTTATTATTTTTTCTTTTAAATTAATTTAAATTGTAAATTTTTATTCATTTATTTAATGGGTCCCTTATATTAAATAATATCGATTACCTTTCTTTTTTTTTTTTTAATAATTTATATCCCACTTTTTTTTTAATAATATATATATAAATTAAAGTTTTATTTTTGAATACTAAAAAGTAATATTTTTTAATCCATATATAATCATACATTTGGTTTTTTCAGCATCAATTAATTCATGTGACAATATAAAAAAATATAATATTTTCTAATGTGTATGCTTTCATAGAATAATATGGTATCATGTTTAAGTTTATTGCATGAATATTTAACTTAAATTGTAAAAGCTTTTCATAAAGTTGGTAGTAATTACAATATAAAAAAAATAAACCATCAAACTTATATAATTAGAGTCAAACTTCTACAGATATTATAATTTTGAAGTTCCAATTTTAACACTATTAGAAATTAGGCATCCAATTTTTATAATTGAAAGTTTGAGGCTGTAATTGCAACTATCACCCATTTTCAAATGTGATTTTTTGCAATTTTAATGAAATCGTTGAGTTTATGGAGATATTTACATTATATATATTTTATGTTGAAGTTAGAGACTATCTAGTGAAAATTAAACTAGTGCAAAAAAAAAAATTAACACAAATTTAAAATTCAATTCGATGAAAATTGGAGTCCAAATTAATACAATCCGGTTAAATTTGATATTTTTTTAATAATTATTGTTTTCATATTTTTTAAATAGAAAATTAAAATTAATATTTAATTAAACATTAAATATGTCATGTTTAAATGTTTGAAATAATAAATATATGTGTTTAGCTTCGAGGTATAATTAATATTTAAAAGTTAAATATTTGAATTTGATTTGCCAATTATGTATATATATATATATAAAAACTCAAGTTAATAATTGCTAATTTGATGTAAGAGAAATATTAATATAATCCTAAATTAAACTGTTATATTAATTGATTATTAATATGATTTTTTTTAATTAAAATTGAATAAATTTGAAAGTAGTTATTTTAACGAAGAAAAAAGAAAAAAAATAAATACAGAAAAAACAAGAAGGAAGAAAAAAACAGAGGTTGCTATCAAACAATGTCTACTACTGAGCATCTGGTTCAGTTGGACTGGTCTTAATGGGTACAATTTCCACAGCAGATTGTTTCATACTTTGTCAGATTCAACACATTATTATTAACCCAATCCCCTCTTCTCCCTCTTCATTCAAATTTCATCTTCCATTTCATCAGATTTCATTATTTCCCCCTTTCTCTTCTTCATCTAATTCCACAACTCTTCTTCTTCTTCAACCTTTGAATTTGTTTAAGTTTCTCTTCACTTACAGCCCATCCGTGGTGATGGATGAATGGTTCCACTCCCAATGTCCCTTTCTCTCTCTCCCTCTCCCTCTGTGTTCTTTCTGACTAATCTTCGGTCTCTGTGACTGCGACCCATTTTTCTTTTGACCCTTTTCTCCCTTTTCCATTGTAAATGGAATTCAATCGCACGTAAAACAAAAACCCATTGCCCCATTTCGAGACAGTTTTTCTATTTTTTATTCTAAGCTATGGCTGAGGAATATGGCTAAACTATTCACTCCTCTGTTTTTTTTTTCTTTATTCAAATGCCTCTCAGATCCAACTTATAGTACTTGTTTCACAGTGAGATATAGATAGATAGAGAGAGAGAGAGAGAGAGAGAGAGAGAGAGAGAGCGAGAGAGATGGGTTTTTTGGCCGTCAATGAAGCAGTGCCAAGGTAACTTACTGCAGCTTTCTGGGTTTTTCTTTTTTCTTGTTTTTGATCGTGGGTTTTGATTTGAAAATGTGATTAAGGGTTCCTGTTTTTTGTTCTTCTCTTTTCATCGAAAACCCATCTTTCGTTTTTGCTCTTCACTTTTTATGTTTCTTCGATTTTGAGTTTTGGGTTTGGTTCTTTATTGTTTCTGGAGCTTTTCCTTTTGTTTACTGTTCTTCCATGGCGGTTGAACAGAGTAAGGCCCGCGTTTTTTTTTTTACTGTTGCATTAAATCAAAGTGAATGAGTTGAAGTTTCTCAAGTTGGATCCGCTTCCAAGTTTTTTTAAGCTATGGATTCTGATGGGGTTGAATCAGAATCTACTCCAGCTATTTCCACCTGTCTCACCATAAAAATAGCTCCAACTTCCAGTAAACCGCCGGGGACGTCTTCCGATTCGGCATTGCCGGAGCTGAAAAGCTCAATCGAATCTTCCCCTTATAACTCTCCTTCCCTTTTATCGCCGCCGTCGTCGGCGTTTGTTTCGGCTTTGCAGTCGCCGTATATTTCGCCGAGGGCGGTGGTCCCTAAACCAGAAGAGAAGCCTATTCTGGCGGAGAGCACGGCGGCGATGACTTGTCACTCGCCGCTGGTTTCCCAATCTGAGGATATTCCGAGTAGTTCCTACACTCCTCCATCGGACCAATATGAATATTCCGATGACCCTTCTGATTCTAAGGTTCAGTTTGTCGCCTGTGTTCCGGTCCCCGACTCCGCCCCGCCCCGCATTTCGTTCTCCTTCCCCGTTCCTCGGACCTCCTTCGCCAAATGCGGCGGCCCCCTCTCCCCTGTTTCCACCTCTAAACTCAGAAGCTGTGATGTCTACATTGGCTTCCATGGCCAAGCTAATCACTTGATACGCTTCTGTAAGTGGCTCAAATCAGAACTTGAACTTCAAGGAATTGCCTGCTTCATTGCTGACCGGTCCAAGTACTCCGATAACCAAAGCCACGAGATCGCTGACCGCGTTATCAGCTCTGTAACATTCGGAGTCGTTGTCCTCACAAGCTCTAGTTTCCATAACCATTTCACCTTGGAGGAGGTGCGATTCTTTGCACAGAAGAAGAACTTGATTCCATTCTTTTTCGTCATGGAGTCGTCGGAGATCTCGAGCTTTCTCAACTATAGTTCCATGGATAAAGAGTACAAAGAGACAGTGCAGGGATTGATGAAGTTCCATGAATACAAGTTGGAAGCCAATGAAGGTAATTGGAGAAGTTGTATAGCTAAAGCAGCTGGGATTTTGAGGGCAAAGCTTGGGAGGATGAGTACTGAAAGTGATGTTGAAAGATATGAGGAGCTGCCTTTTCCAAGAAACAGATGCTTTTTGGGGAGGGAAAAGGAGATTATGGAAATGGAAGCTACTCTGTTTGGTGGTCGAAGCTATCACAAGCAAGATGGTACGGTTTCTACTCCGATCGTTGAAGGGAACTCCAGCCAGCAATCTGAAGGCTTAGCAGATGAAGAAAGTGAGCCAGTTAGTGTGAGGGGAAGTAGGTTCATCAATTTGGAGATAGGGAGGTCTGATAATCCAACTTTAGAGACATGGATTGAACCAGTTAAAGGAAGAAATTCATTCAAGAGATCAAAGCACAAGGAAATGGTCAAGAGTGGGAATCACAAGAGCATGAGCAACAGCATAGTGTGCATCAATGGAATCGCTGGTATTGGAAAGACAGAACTTGCTCTGGAATTTGCTTATAGATACTCCCAAAGATACAAGATGGTTTTATGGGTCAGTGGTGAAGCTCGGTACTTTCGACAAAATATATTGAACTTATCTTTGAACTTAGGGTTAGACATAAGTGCTGATGCCGAAAAGGATAGAGGACGGTTTCGGAGTTTCGAGGAGCAAGAACTAGAGGCATTCAAAAGAGTCAAGAGGGAGCTGTTTGGAGACATGCCATATTTGTTAATCATTGATAATCTTGAGGCAGAAGAGGACTGGTGGGAAGGTAAAGATTTGAACGATTTGTTGCCGAGGAACACCGGGGGATCTCATGTGATCATCACGACAAGACTCTCTAAGGTGATGAGTTTTCGGATGATTAACATTCATCCATTGCCTTTGGCTGATGCAATGGTTTTGATGAGAGGAAGAAGGAAGAAAGAATACCCAGCAGATGAATTGGAATATCTGAAGAAGTTCGATGAGAGGCTTGGGAGATTGACATATGGACTTTGGGTGATCGGATCACTGCTTTGCGAGCTTGCAATCGCCCCATCTTCTCTTTTTGAAGCTATCGAACAAGTACCAATTGATGAATGTTCTCCCTGCTCTTATATAAGCATAAACGAAGAGCACTACTGCAAAAGCAATCCCTTCCTGATGAAGATTATTTACTTTTCTTTTTCCATATTGGAGCAAACTAATGGACCGTTAGCATCCGGAATATTTCTGGTCGGTGCCTGGCTCGCCCCAGCACCCATCTCAGTGTCTGTACTAGCCACAGCAGCAAAGGATATGGCTGTCTCAAGAAAAGGGTTTAAAATTTGGAGTAAATACTTGAGTTTCATGTTTGGTTGTTGCTCCTCTTGTTTAGCTTCACAAGCTTGGAAAAGCGAGGAAGAATCAGCTCTTCTTCTGATCAAGTTCGGACTCGCCCGGAAGGCGAACAAGCAAACTGGTAGTTGGATCCAATTCCATCCCATTACTCAAGTGTTTGCCAAAAGAAAGGAGGGTTTATCAGCTGCCAAGTCTATAGTTCAAGGGATAAGGAAATGTAGTAGTAACACAATGGCAAATTTGGATCATTTATGGGCATCTGCATTTCTCGTCTTTGGTTTCAAATCCGAACCTCCATTCGTACAACTAAAGGCTATTGATATGGTTCTATACATAAAAAAGGCTGCCCTCCCTTTGGCGATTCGGGCTTTCACAACCTTTTCGAGATGCAACTCAGCACTAGAGTTGCTAAAGGTATGCACAAATGCACTTGAAGAAGTAGAGAAGTCATTTGTATCTCAAATACAAGACTGGTGTGAAGGGTCCTTATGTTGGAAGAAAAAGTTCCAAGGCTATCAACGAGTCGATGAATACGTGTGGCAAGATGTGACGTTGCTAAAAGCTACATTGCTTGAAACTCGAGCGAAACTACTACTAAGAGGTGGACACTTTGACAGCGCCGAAGAACTATGTAGAACTTGCATAAGTATAAGAACAGTCATGTTGGGACATAGCCATGCTCAAACCTTGGCAGCACAAGAAACGTTAGCGAAGATTGTTCGGCTTCGTAGCAAGATCTGATGTAGTTAATAAATCCAGGCACTTGGTAAACTAGTTTTGACAGTTCAGTAACCAAGTGTTGTATGTAAAATCAGATTATTGGATCATAAATGCTAGTGTTTTTTTATGTCATTTTTGTTGAACTCACTTGAAATTGGAATGGACATATCACTGCTTTAGTTTTGTAAATTCTTCTTCAAACTGCTCCACTAAAATGAGATTATAGCCTATTTGGATTAACTTTTTAAGGGTATATAAACACTTTTCTTGCACTTACAAATACTTAGAAAATCAATTCAAACACACCATAACTAAATTATATAGTTGTTGGATTACAAAATGACAGCAGGAAGCACAAAGGATATTATATAAATCAGAAGCCCATGAGAAAAAGATGGGATAAGGTTATGGTATTGATTATATATACATTGGAAAGCCTTTAACTAATGGCTAAATGCTTATCTTAATACTTGGCTCACAAATGACTTGTCCAAAAACTTATAGCAGAAAAGGGCAATGACTAAATTAATTAACAATATATAAACAGCCAGTTTCATCACACATTAAATCAAAATCCATTTTCTATTAGCCACTTACTCCAAAGTAATCTATATGTAACATATACTTTTAGTTAAAGTGATCTATTACTTGTCACTCAACTCTATCGAAAGACTTTTAGTCACGGATTGTAGAATTTTAGTCATTCAAAATAAAAAAGAAAAAGAAAAAGTAAACGAACAAATTGTCAAAATCAAAACAACATAGTACAATTATGTTACCATTCATTTACTCAAAAGAGGTCTCCTAGCTAGTACTTCAAAACCGATCTTTTTAACTTCTAACCAATACGAGACTTTGGTTACTATGATATCGACGGGTTTACGGATTCCAAGGTAAGTTTCTGAGTGTAGTCAGAAAGGGAAGTGAATGCTTTGAAGGGTAAAATTTGTGATGCATGGAATTTGATGTTGGGATGTTGTGGGTGGGCAATATGAAATGTTTGAGAGAGCCCCACGAGTGGCTAAATTGTTTAATGTTGTTGAAAGCTTTTTGAAGAGGAGAGTAATGTGAGGCAATATGTAAAGTAAAGTGGAAGCAAAGCAAGTGGACCACAATTGCAAAGACTCCATTTTCTAAAGAGAGCTTTGGGAATAGTCTAGATTTCACCATGCAAAGTATGTATTTGTTAATCACATACATATAAAATAATCTAATTTACTCTTTCCAATCAATTTTGGGTTTAGGGTTTAACAATACATTAATATAATATCGTAGCGAAAAATTTATTGTAGTGATCAGTTTGAAACTATAAGATATTTCCTCAGTCGAGAAGTTAGAAGTTTGAATTTTTACATTTAAATGTTGTGTTGTTGAACTTATAGAAAATCTTGTGATTGGATTTCATGTTGATTTTTTGATCCTATAAATGGGAGGACGTATTGCAACGGTTTAAATGTTATTTTAGTTTTTGTACTTTTGTGATTTTGCATTAATTCTTATTGTCACTCCACTTTTAAAATATTCATTGGGGTCTTTGTACTATTGACTTTTTACTCATTTTAGTACTTACGTTTTGAAAAGGTAGTTCTAATCTCGTTATTTGTTTCTTCTTATTAACATTTTAGCATGTCACTACCTTCATTAAATTTGTTAAGAATTAACAATTAGAAATGGAGAAAATGTGTAAAGTAAAAGATAATCGACACACATATTTACGTGGTTTACTAGCAGTGTGTTAGCTATGTCCACAACCTACTGATAGAAAGAAAACATTTTATTATTAGAGAGAATAATTCAAATTATAGATCATGAGCGCTTTTAGGGTTAGAGAATTTATATAACACACTCCTCTAAATCCTAAGGTCAAATTCGTAAATAACATAAATATAAAAAATGCTAATATAACCCCTTGTTTGTTCGAAACACCAAATATCACATCCAAGAAATTTCAGACAATTTCGTGAAACGTAGCCATAAATTTGTATTAATGAGTTTCCACTATGTATTCATTTTGTTTAAAAATTTTGCAAATATAGATTAAAATGGTCATTTTTAAAAAGAACAGAGACCGACCAAAAAGGACGTTTTGAAAGTTCATAAACTAAAAAAAACAAAAGATAAAAATACTTGTTTAAAAATAAATGTGAGATCAAATAAGAATTTAAATTCATTAAATATATACCTATGTAAGAAGAAAATTAAATATATCATAACTTACTCACTTAAACATTTGAGTTTAGTATCTTTACACGGTTATTTTCTCTCCAACTAATATTAATAAGTATACGATAAATCTAGTTTAACTCTCTAACCTACATCTTTTGAATATTTGGTGCTAGTTTAGCTGTATGAATGAAAACCATCTCATCAAAAGTTAGAAGAAGCACTTAGGAACACAAAATATGGCTTTAATGATGGTTTTGGCCAAAGAGAAAAAGGTTTGGTTCCATTGACACACACAGGAAAAAAGCAGTAATGAGAGAGAGAGAGAGAGAGAGAGAGAGAGAGAGAGAGAGAGAGAGAGAGAGAGAGAGAGAGAGAGAGAGAGCTTTAGATCAAAAGTAAAAAGGGATAGCCCTCCATTTCCATTCTTGTCTCCAAATATTCCCAACATCCGTATCACTTCTACCTTCTCTTCTTAAAGTGCTCTCTCTCTCAGCTAATCAATGCTTTAACGGATATATATAGATATATACACGCGTGCCACACACACATATATATATATATGGTCCACCTATCACCTTTGCATGCGAGAACGTATTCATCGATCTAAGAAAATTTCTAGTACTACGGTAATATAAACAACATTTTATACGAACTCCATCCATGCATCTCTAAGCAACGTTTAAGAGTTGTGTGTGAAGAATGCTTATAGAAGCTTTTCCAACCTGACTTAATTCCCTTCCACTTATTTGACAACAAAATTCTTCACATAGGGAGAGAGATCTTGTGTGACAAGAAAATGACATCAATATACAAAAACAAGACTTACCCATCTCTGTTTTCATCAAAATACAATTACTTATATGATCAAAATGTGATCTTGACAGAGAAAGATAAAGACTGCATCAAATGACAAAAATGTCAACTAATTATGGGATCTTATCAAGTTTGGTTTGTTCTGTTCCATTCATTGTACAACTAAATTTTCATATTCAATACAGTAATATGGAAGTTAATCCAATCTAGTGCAGCTTAATTAATTATATTCTACTGAGTAATGGTTATTGCTGCTATTGATTTGACTATGAAGGAATCTTCTTTTTCTCTTTGTTGTTTGTTTCTTCTTTTTTCCTAGTCACGTGTATAGACTAAAATGTCATGTTTTGTATTAAATCTGTGCAACCTTTTAGACTAGCACCAAAATAAACGGTTGTCATGAAATCAGACCTATGAAGGTCAGGTAAAATGAGAGACTAATACTTATTTACTTGGAAAAATGAGCAGGAAAAAACACTTTAAATATTGGGAAAGCTCAGTTCCATTGTGTTTTGGTCAAAGGTTCGAGACGATTATTCTTCAAAAACCACTTGTACAATATATATTATCTACTCTCTTCATAGCTTTAGAACTGGCTAGTAACACATCCCCCCCTCTCTCTGATTCTCCATTGTATGTATCTTCTTCATCTGGTAAAATGTATTGTCACCCGCTGCTTTCGTCATCGCTTGATGGTTTCTGTAAGTCAGCACAAGCCTACAAGCATCTCAAAAACATTTGGCTACTGGAAAAAAATGACCAAACATTTGGAAGAAACATTTTGATATTAGCACTGATTGTTTGATGGCAGGAACTCGCTAGCAAAACCTACAACGAGCAAAGATCTTGAGTAACTCTTTACTGTGGATATACTATATAGTTATTAAAAGACTCCCCTCCTGCAGGCGTATGGCGGTTCTGAATTACAATCCCACTTCACAGGACTGGCACGATCTTTTCGGGAGGGGGTTGACTGAAAACTGGAATTATGTATTGGTGCGGGTTTATCGAGATTTGAAGCATCCTTTGGCTGATAACAAAATGCATTTACATGCAATGGATTGCCACTGGAAGTGAAAGGGATGGAAACAGCAGGTGCTATTATCTGAAGAGTAGTTCTCATTCCTCCAGGGTACTTAGGATCATTGGCAATGAATCTGGCTTCACAGTAAGAAGCATCACCCATTGCATTAATTTCCTTAATGGCATTGGTTGTAGAAAGTGAATTCATTTGCTGATGAACAGGCATTTTGAGGGCTCTACTTGTGTTGTACATAGATGCTTCGTTCTGGTTGCGCTCGGGCCGGTTCAATGCTTCGTTTGTGTAGTCCCTTTCATATGCTCGGGAGGCTGTATGCCCACCATCTGTCTGCTGCTTCAGAAACAAAGTGGTCTGTTCCCGCCCATGTGATAATGGCATATTAAGATTTCCAGGGTTCCTGAAGCCCTTTGACAACCTTACATTGAGATACTGCCCCAATACGTTACTTGCATGTTGATCTTTCAAAGAATCTTGATGTGGCCAATGAAGAAAGGAACTAGAGGCTTGATTTCGAACATTTTGCAAGGAACCAGTAGAAAAACTTGAAACCTGACTAGAGAAATGGTGAAGTTGTGGTTGCTGTTGCGGATGCGGCTGGGTCTTCTTAACTGACATAGCTACATCTTCCTCATCTTTGTTTACCACCATCAAGTTCTTACCCATTAACCTCAGTACTGGATTAGAAGTAACTGGACTAGCGGGCTCACAATTACTCCTTGAAAACTTTGGTCCTGGATCGGAGAAACCATCAATAGGATAGGACTTGAAAGACAACTTATTGACTGGGAACCCCATATTCTCCGGCGTTGCATGTCGGCAATTGCTCAAAGCAGGCCCTTCGGGCATAATATCCAAGTTGTTTGGTCTAACATTCAGACTATAAGTTATCTGCTTTCTGTCCATGGTTGGCATGGTTTCCAAAGTGGACACCTGATGCCTTGCCAGTTGTGGTTCTTGATGAGTTACATTGATGCCTTGAGAAACTCTGTCGACCCTCTGACAACAGCAAGGTTGGCCATCGTTTACAACACCAAGAGTTCCCCTTTCAACAGATAACTTACTGACTTTAAACATATCACCGTTTATCCTGCCATCTTCTGTACAAACTACATGAGGCAAGCCAACACCATTTTCGACAGAAGGCAATGCACCAGCTTTTGAAGATACAGACCCTAATTTATCGTGAAATATATCAGAAGATACTCCAGATGAATTGTTCTGCTTAAAACAAGATCTACATGCTGTCAAGTTAGAGATGGTTGATGTCGCAGAAATAGGAGAACCTGATGAATCCCCATCAATCAAATCATGCTGATCTTGACAAGAATGAACCCAGCTATTGCTCAATGAAGAATTTCCTCGATATTCCTCAGATCTCATATCCCTGGGGGGGCTCGGCAAAAATGATCCTGGAGGTCCTGGAATAGATATTGGATCTACCTCGAAACAAGAACTTCCTCGTCGGGCTTCAGAATCCAATTCCCTTTGAGCATCATGCCCCATCATAGCACTGCAGTCTTCATCGGCAAAAAACATCTCTTGTCCATGACCAAAACTGGATTCACTGAGACCGCCTTTGGTGCCATCTGATCCATAGAAGGAGCATGAACAATTCTGACTGGATTGTAGCATGCCACACCGGGTCTTGACATTATTGTTTGTCTTCTGAAACTGCGGACCCATGGATTTACAGAAGCACATGAAGCTCTCCTTTGGAGCTAGTTTTGAAGAAGAATCGACACTAACATCTTCGTGAAATGAATTCTCTTTACTACCAAGCTCAAGGCGCTTGATTTTTTCTTGAAACTCAGCACCCATTCTAACATGAGAATCCATGTTTTTGTCCTTGAGGCGTCCACCGTGCTCAGGTTCCGAATCTGAACTACTGAAAGCTATGGCTTTGCTCATTGCTTCTCTATTACTTCTGTTTTTGAGTTCAATGCTTACTTTGGGAGATACTACTTCAGTAACCTCTTCCTTTGCAGATTGATCACTTTCAATACTCCCATCGGATGAACTATGGCTGTGATCAAAACTCGAATGCCAGGCAATTATCTCCTCTTCTACATGTGACCCAAAATGTTCATCAAGCTTCTCATAAGTAGAAAATCGATTAAACTGAGGAGACTTAGACCCGGTAGATGACCGACCACTGACATGGATCTCTTTTCTTTTGGAAGAGTTCAAATTTCTGGTTTTCACTCTATTTGCATGGTAATTTCTTGACAACTTGTTAAAACCAGGTGGAAAATCAGATGGCTGATAATCTTTTATGATTTTACCATTGGTAATTTGGGAGTTTACCATATAATTGTTGTCAACATAACCGCTACCTTTGCTTGGATGGTTGGTAGTCTTTTTCATTTGTGTTGGAGAACCACTATCAACCATTTCCCCAGAAAATGAACTTCTCAGATTTCTCCTGACAGGAGACCACCCTCTCTTGTCTGAAATATGGGCTTCATATTCCGAGTTATCAGTTCTCTCACTGCTTTCAGGAGATGAAACACAATGCTCAGAAGAATTGGTCTGATTCCGAACTTGACTTCTCTCAATAAAAGAGTCAGCTAAAACCGAGCGATCAGTGTCAACCGCCGTTCCATGAGACAAATGCCATTTAAATGTGGAAGGTTGATAGCCCTCTTTTCTGGAGCTCTTACTGGCTCTAGTTCTTTTTGAACACGCCCATTGTCGTAAAGTTCCAGAATCATGGGGTTTTGCTTGCTTTGTTATTTTATGTACCTCCAAGCTACTACATCCTTTCCGTTGATTCTCTCCTTCTTGAACCTTAACAGTCAATCAAGAATAGAAAAACTCAGAAACCATACGACGCTAAAATGAGAATGTCACATTGTGAAGAAATTTGCAGGAATGATATTCTAAAATAATATTAGAGTTCTAAGAATTGCATGATTAGTAAATAATTCATTATAACATAACTTTAACAGAAGAAGGTGCATGAATACAGAAAAGACCCTAACAGTAGAAACATCTAAAAAAGAACAGAAACTGCAAAAATGACCTCGATATTTCAAAAGCATAAAATATTCACCATAAATTCATATGAAATTTCAGGTTTCCAGTATATACCTGAGAAATGCACTTTCGAGGTGAAACTTTGCTACCTTGAGCAGCTAATTTGAAATACTTGTGATGTTTAGATGCATGATATTTCTTCTTTTTGACTGAATGAAACTTCCTTCCCTTTAATCCTCCAAGTTTCTTCGAACCAAGATCATTTTGCACTTTCGGCAAATTAGATGGAGGAGTACTAAACTTGGACAAAATTCGAAGTTTAGTGCCATTGGCATCGATATAAACTGCACCTGCATTATTACCAATGTCATCCTCATCAGGATGATCGGGCATCACTTTCTGCTTTTTCCCTCCATTAGTCTGACAATTTCCAATATTTTGAGCAGGAAGACCCGACAAACTAGCCCAAGCTGTACCATTTCTTCTGTCAAGCTCTTCCAACGTGCAAGTACGAGCTGTAGCATAAATATCAACCATCAACTTCGTCTTCCTCGGCTTGATCCTCAACCTTGTGAGTTTAGAGTCTGATGTACACTTTGGAGTTGATGCTATAGAAAGGCATTGATCAATATGAGCATTTAAAGTGGTGTTTGATGAAGAGGAGAAAGTCTTGCAGACAGGGCATATTTTTGAAGCCATAGACTCTGATATCGTACTAAAGCTCATAGCAATATCTGCAGCCGATGTTTGGTCACCGTGATTAGTATATTTTCTTATTATCTTGCACCTTTTACCCGGGGTTTTGATTTTACTTTCGTTCTTTTCAGATGCTGGAAAACCAGAAGGCTGCACTACAGCTGGGGTTTCCAATAAATGATCAGGTTTTAAAGACGAACTAGATGGTCCACTTGTGGAAACCAGTTCTTTTTGGGGCTGTGAGATGCTTGTCATGGTGGAAGAGAAACCATTTTCTCCTTCACATCTACATGAACTTGATTCAATGCAAGTGCTTACTTGCTTTTGATCCAATTTAGCATCTGATATGTCTAGATCTACATGTTCTTTGGGCCCAGAAAACTCCTCATGAAAAACACTTGTATTTTGGAACTCTGATGTTGAACTTCCACCTCCAAGCTCCACAAGGCGCTGGTTTCTCACACAATCAGGAGACTGAAAAGGTGGTAATAAATCCTTTACACCATGTTTCAAGCAAAGCTGCAAACTTTGGAGGGAAAATGGCCAGTTGTTTCGGATATCCTTGCTCCGAGAATCAAAGACATAATCTCTGCATTTAAAAACCATTTCTTTTCATTAATAACAATAATGATCGATATATTCAAACTCTCACAAACCCATAAGTCTTCAGTTTAGAAGTATAGAGACCAAAGAATTAGCAATAATCAAAATCTTGAAAAAATAAGATTCTCCACACTGATACATGATCGAGAAAGCAAATGAATGGTTCCAAAAGAGGATAAAAGTGAATCAAGAGAATAAAACGATATTGACCACTCAGGCCTGGTGAATGCACATCATCAAAATTTGTAAAATACATGATATCGTGAGGAAAAAGAAGACAAACATTAAAAGTTTCCAAAGGCAGCTCTACAGACAATGACCCTGACTGTGAAGTCGACATCCACAGTAACATCAAGGAAGAAGAGAGACAAAGTTTATCAGTAAAAAGAAATATAAACATGCTAGAGAATATTGAAGAATGAAACAGGTAAAATGAACCCATTGAGAAGCAAAAGTTTTCAAGTATAAACAGCTTAAGAGGTATAAGAATAGGGACAAGATGGGTATCTTGAGTTAGGCCCCATTGGTGGGGCAAACTACAAGCAAGCAACAATTTACCATGTGGATCTACCCCAGCAGAGGTTTTTCCCAGATGGGGCTCATATAAACTTTGAGATCATCAAAGAGAAAAACAGGAGAAATTTACGGCTTTGAAGATAAAAAATAAACAAATATATAACACAAAGACAAGAAAGTTGTAGACATGATTAATTAAAGTAACAAAGGGGGTTTACAATTAGGTTGAAAGCATATATATCCACTATTCATCAAATCAAAAGGCTAAGAAACAGCAGAAGAGAAGAAGAAGATGATGAAGAAGAGGAAGTTAAAATCATTACCTCAAGGAGAAGTTTGGGAATGTGGAGTGGTCGAAAACGGCGGAGGCGGTGGCAGCGTTTGATAGATCCTCCTCTGGCAAAGGGAAGTTTTGAGAAGGTTTCTCATCTTTGTTGGTTTTCAGTTGCTGATATGGGGGATCTGGTGGAGGGTTTTCAATGGATAACATCTGATGAAAAGCTTCTCTAATGATCTTGTGCTGTTCTTTAAACAGTCACAAGCTCTACTTCTACGACTACTACTACTATCTCCACTACTAGGCCTTATCTTTAACTTAGACTTCAGCATATATAAAAAGAAAAGTACAGTCCTTTCCCTCTCTCTCTCTTCCTGATTTCTTACTCTCTCTCTCTCTTTTTCAATCTGGTTCTTCCTTCTTCAGTCTTCTTTTACACAAAATCCTCACAAACCAAACCCAGTTGAAGAAAGATCAAACAACCCCACCAGAATCTTCATCCATTAACCTGCAGGAAGGAAAGAAATGAACATGAAATCATGAATTATAAGAGAGATCCAAGCAAGTTAAGGCAGAATAGAAGACTCTAGAACCAACTGGAACGTTATTTTATGTGATGAGAGGGAAGATGAAGAAAACCTCTGGAATGAATAGTCAAAGAAAGCAACCAAAAAAGACAAGCAAAGAATAGTCCCAAAAGCAGAAACAATAACAAAATTTACTGAGTTTTGAAGATCATTTCATGTGGATTAAACCCAGAAAATAAAGCTCAAAATCAACACGGAAAAGTCTCTAAAATAGCAACCATCTCCAGCAATAAGTAGATGATAGCAAGAGGAAAGATTAGGAAGAGAATTAATCTGAAGAGTCAGATGACCAAACTCAAAAAAGGCATAAAATTTGAAGAAACTTCAAAATCAAAAGACAAACCCCATCAAAGAACCATCAAGTAAACAAACGATTGAACAAACCAATCAGTATAAAAAACTAAAAAAAACACCAAGAACAACCATAGTGAAAGAAATCTACTTTATTTTCTTAGAAGAACCCCAAATTGAAAGAACCCCCAAATCTTGGTAGAGTGAACAGTGAAGCTCAAACAAAAGAACCCCAAATCCAAAAAAACAGGAATCAAAAACAGAACTCAACCCACAAAGACCAAAACAAAAACCAAGACAGAAAATTCTAGAGATAGATCATGAAATAACCCAAAAGGCAAGAGATTAACCAACAAAAACAAGAAAATTAATGGGGGGAAAAAAAAGAAACACACCCAGAAGAGGATCCACAGAAACAGAGATGTAAAAACACAAACCTAAGCATCTGATGATGAAATTAGCAGCAAGTTCATAAGAATAAAAACGAAAAATAGGGTCTTTGAAAGGGGAAATAGACAAAGAGAAGTGTGAAGAGAGAAAGAGAGAGAAAGAGAGAGAGAAAAACAGCACCACCCACTAACACATCAAACGGGCATCAGGTTCTTTGTTTTTTTTTTCTTTTTTTTCTTCTTTTTTTCTCTCTATCTATCAAAAAAGCAGGCTTTGTAGCACTAAACACACCACGATTCACCCCCCAATCTGTGAATATGCGTCAAGAGACCGACTTTCTAAAGAAAAAGAAAAAAAAACAATAATTAAGAGAGAGAGAAATAGAAGAAAAAAGTAAGCTTTGATTCATAAATTTATCTCCTTTTTTTTATCTCTCCGTAGAATTTTGTAATTAAAATGGCATGGATACAAAAAAAATACAGAATTTTTTTTTTAAAAAAAAAAAAAGCTGTCTAAACACTGAACCTACCTGCACTGCCACTCTCTTTATAAAAATCAAATCTTTTTTTATTTTTATTATTATAATCTTAAATCTTTCGTCTTATTATACAATCTGTTCTTCTTCCTATTTAATTTCTATTGTGTTTGAAGGATTTTGATTTGGTTCAAGGTTGCCTCTATCTCCTTTTACTCCATTTGATCTATTAAAGATTCATTTTTTAATCATCTGTTTGTTACATGTGACTGATGAAAAACACTTATATGATTTATTATTGATTAAAGTTCTGAAATTTTAATTCAAAAATTAAGTAATTTATGTGTTATGTTGGATTGGATGGAAGCTTCTCTCAAATTTCTATGAAATTTGGGTGAAGAATCATTATGCTTCTCTTTTAAGTTAGTTTAATTTTGAAATTTCTTTTTTTTCTAATAAAATTTTATAATTTTCATTTTCTTCAACTTTTGTATGCTCGAATTTGAAATTATGGATCTAAAAATTTAAGTCTATAAGATTAAGATATCTATTAAATTTCTAAATTTATTACTTTGTTATCTATTTTTCTACTAATATTTTAGAAACTAAGCAAATTTTAAATTTAGGTGATATTTCAACTATTTTATTTTATTTAAAAAATATGAAAATATGAAATTTTTTTTTTAAAAAAAAAGACTTAATTCTAAAAATCAAAGGCTAGACAAACAGATTTTAACTATAGGTATTCTAATTTTGCTAATTTTGTCCACTAATTTTAGTTTTAAAAAATATAGTAAAAATTTTCATAACTCACTCATTTCGAAAGTAAATATTATTCCCACAAACCAACACGGTCTATATTCACACGTTTTCTAAGAATTTTTTTAAGAGTCGTCCAATATAAAATTACTCAAAGCTAAATAATGTTTAACTTTAGAGTTTCCGACCACTAAAAAAGGAAAGTGTATCTAGTTGATGTAATAACTTTTAAACTTTTTTTAACCGTACTTTTATAGTCTTAAATCCCTCTCATATGAATGTAATATCCTTCGTTCATAAATTCTTCCTAAATTCGAGCATTACACGTACATATATTCAATTCATACAAAAGGGGTTTAATTCAAAATCTTATAAAATGATCATCAAATTGCATCATTTTTTAGTTAAAAAAAAATACTTTTGTAATAATGTAATACCATTGGAAGTTAAAAGGAAAATTAGGTCTTGTTTATTGATTAGTAATTAAAAATTGTGTAATTATAATAAAAAATTGATTGATAGATCAATCGTAATGAATTGCAATCGCAAATATAATTGGATTGCTTTTGATTACATTTAACTATGAATTTTGTCAAATTTTACCGTTATCGTTATGGTTTTGGTTAACTCAAACTAAAACAATAACAGTTACAATAAATATGTCAAACTTTATACTTTTTTTTCTCTAAAAGTGTAACAATAATGGTAATCATAACCCAAGTTCAAACACAAAAACATAACGATAACAGTAATAGTACGATGTAGTTTTCGAATGCAATCAAATTGATCACCCTCTACTTGTCATTCGAATTGCGATTTTCATTTACATATTTAGATGTGGGTCTCATGCATCAGTATAGATGCAAAACACAAATAAACAACATGAAATGTAATCGTATGGAGCTCATTCTTTAAATTATCACTGATTCATTTTCATTGAACATAGTAAAAATTAAAATATTTAAAATTAGATGTTAGGGGTTAAAAATAAATCGTAAAAGATGGTATTAAAAAATTGAAGAAAAAAGAGAAATTTTTATGGATCGAAATAATTAAAAATATTTACAAACTATACAAAAAAAAAAAAAAAACCTTAAATGAACTCTAAATAATTCGATAGATAGATGATTTTATCATATTTTGTAAATAATTTCATTTTTTTTAATAATAAAAAATGTCAATATATATAAATATATAAATAAATAATAGAGTGATGGCTCCCCCGAAATGTGGGTTTTTTAGTCACTTCACTTGAAAAATTCTCAAAAGAAATAATAATAATAAATAATAATAATAATAATGGGGAGTAGACGACAAAATGTGTGTCTGTTTTGACAATTAATAGATATTGGTTGGGTTCCACTATTCCCATTTTACCCTTTTCTCCAATTACTTCTCTCACTCACTCTATCTTTTTTCCTTAAAGCTTTTCTATTCTTTCAAACTTACAATTTAATGTCTTTCACATTCTTTAATGTCCCCTCTACTTTTCTTCTTCCCTACTCTTTTTTTTTATTATTATTATTTTTTTTTTTTTTTTTTTATTTTTTATTAGGATGGTGACATGTAAATTACTTTTTCGGGTTAAATTACAAGTTTAGTCATCTAATTACCTAACTTTTTTCGTAATTATTTGGTCTTTTGGTTTTAGTTTTTTAATGTTAAGTCTGTGAACCCTCATTTTATCTCTAAACTTCCTGATTTTTGTCACTGTAAAGCTCTGTTTGGTTACTATTTCGTTTTTTGTTTAAATTAACCTTATTTTCTCTCATATTTTTTGCAGTGGTATGCATCATTCTTAAGTAGATAAAAGTTTAAATCTTAGTCAAATTTCAACGACGACTTTTAACAATACACCAAAAGCTCATATTCATTATTTGTGAAAATGCTAAAATCAAAATAGAAACAGAAACAAGAGAAACTACTTTTCGTTGTTTCTTGATTTTGGCCAATTAAACTTTTTTAAAAAAGGTTAATTTTTCAAGAACGTTTTGCAAATTTTAGAAATAAGAAACGAAAATAGTTATCAAACAAGTATGTTTCTTAAAAAATTGAGAAACAATAACAGAAAACAAGAAATAAAAACGTTATCGAACGAACTCTAAATAGTGCCTCTTTTTTTTCCCCCAAAACTGAGAAGCGAAAAAAAGTATTTATAAACTTAATTTTTAAATCCATCAATTTCTTTTACTTAAAGCTACCCTCTATCATAGTCATACAACTCAATTTTTAGTTAGATTAACAATAATAAACTAAGTATGAGATGGTTAATAGTATAGGCTTTCAAATTTATGGAAAGTTTGTTAAATTTATTAAAATTAAAAGGTATAAGATATTTTTAAATATACTGAAAAATGAAAATATCTGACACCCTAAAGTCATACTACTAGAATTCATAGGCTATTATAACTCGTAAATATAATAACCACCTCAACACTCAAACATTTCGTTAGTCACCCTGACTTAACCAAACCATACATAATTAGGAGATAATTTCATGCCTCTATTATACAAGTAACTATATATATATAATAATAATAATAATAAGTTTCTGAATAATGAAAATTTAAGAAACCTTTTCTTTAAAATAAATTATTATTTTTTCCAAGTAAGTTAATAAATTTTTTAAAATAATTAAAATTATAATAAAATCTTATTGAAAATAAAAATTTAAAAGTTTTTATAAGTATTGGTATTAAAAAATTAAAAAAAAAAAGTGATGGGTTATTCTAAAGGCCCAATCTTAGCTGGATTGAGAGAGGCCCAATCCATGAAGTCAGACCTTTTTTATTTATTTATATTTTTTTTTGGAAAGTCTAATATTTGTTGTAAAAATGGTTTATAAAATAATAATAATAATAATAATAATAATAATAATAATAATTGTGCCAAATGGGTGTGCTTTTAGGATATATTTTTAAATTTATCCAATATCAAATAATATTATGTTTTTCCCCCCAAAAGTTATGCCTCGTGC
The DNA here is from genome assembly GCA_037974625.1 of Cucumis cinereus. Taxonomy (NCBI): domain Eukaryota; kingdom Viridiplantae; phylum Streptophyta; class Magnoliopsida; order Cucurbitales; family Cucurbitaceae; genus Cucumis; species Cucumis cinereus. Next base: position 21,043,871 of record JBBPDJ010000020.1, read on the forward strand.
GTTGTTCTTGATTTAAATATCATATTTTTATAGATGTCTAATTTTATTAATATTTTCAAATTTAGATTTTACCAAAATCTAGAGACTTAAATTCAATAAACCATGGGATAACTACGTAGATAAACAATTTATAGAAAGAGAGATTTTCACATCGAAAAAATATCAAACTATTTACAGAGATAGTAAAAAGAAACACAAATAGACATTGATAAATTTCTATAAGTTTCTATCACAGACAGATTTCTACCAATTTCTATCAATAATAGATACTACTAAACTTATATTTGTCTCTATTATTAATAGATAAACATTGATAGACGTCTTTAGGTGGTAAGAAATGATTTTTTTTTCTACAACCCGTAAATAGTTTAATTAATTGTTCTATATTTAAAAAGTTTCATTTCTAAAACATACTTTCATAAATGTCTAGATTTTACCAATTTTATAAGATTGTAGAATATGATATGAATAGTATCCATTAGGTATAACTTTTAATAACTCATTGATAGATTAGACTCTTCCATATTGGTCCAATTAATTTAAATGTTTTTTAGGAAGTGAATGGCCCATTTAATTTAACATTAACATCTAATAGAGCCAATCCAAGATTAAATCTTTATAAATTATTACTATATTAAATGTAATAAATTGAAACAAAAAACATAAGTCTTTAAAATAGTTTGTTTATCCTACCATAAATATTGTTGATGTCAAATACGAGACAACTCACTTAACCTTCACATGGTATCACGTGTGGTACTTATCACAACATCTTTGATGTTTAAGTTAGTAAAATGTTTTTTTTAGTGAGACTTTTAAGGAATGAGAATGGAACTTACTTCTTTTGAAGTCGTAATGATGCATTTATAATAAAATTCTAATGAGTGACATCCGATTTCTAAGTCATAGTAGGTTAATTCTCAAGCGAAATAGATAAATGCATGCCCCATTCATCAAAATGGGGAGGCTAGCTCGACCTCAACCTCATCCTTGATCGAGAAGTTTAGTTTGGGTCTTCCTATTTTTGAAGTCCAAATAGGTCGGAGCATGCCCCATTCATCAAATGGAGAGGGTCACCGTCATCTTTGGTCAAGGCTGAGTATCGATCAGACCCTTCCTATGCTTTAATTGGATCATGGAGTATGATTTTATAGCTAGACTTTCGTCATTTTCTTGATCGAGTAATTTGCAACTCATTAAAGTTGATTATGTCCTGAGATCCAAAATCTACCCATAACAAATATCAAAAGTTCGAGTGACAAAATTTCAAAAGTAGCACAACCTTGACCTTGCCTTAAACATAGATTGTTTAGTTTAGGAAGGATCTCTCAAGCTTTTTCTCAAGTTGTTTAATTCAATCATTCTATGTTTTGAGGCAAGTTCATTAAATCAAGACCTTCTCAAATTATTGCTCAATACTCGTAGAGAACACGATCTCCCCCGTTATAAGTTCTTGTTTAAAAGACGTATAGCCTAGTTGAGTTACTAATTGAAGAGATCAAACAAATTTTGTGTAAATAACATATAGTTGATGTTTCATGAACTTTTATAACTTTGGTCGACTAGAATGCTCTCTCTACATACTTAGGCAACTAATTATTTTTTCGAACATCAATTTAAATATAATTTGACAAATCAATACAAGTACACTCTTCAACAAGTTTGAACTAAAATAAAATCGATGTATCAATTGGTCAAAAACTTAGTACGATAGTAATTATACCTACCCCTAAATTCTAGACTATAGACAATTTCATAGTCTTTCTCAATTAAGGCTTTCTTAAAGAGCTTTAATTTCCACCTGATACTGATTAATCATCTTATAAACATTTTTGCAGCCACATAAAATTTGATCATAAAAGTTAATTCAACATACTTAGAACTTGAGGCGTGTAACATAGCTATGGCTGTTATGCATTGATGAAAAACATTCATATAATAAAGTTCACATTTTGAACATGTATATTATAGATCTTCGATCGATTAACACATATCAATCCAATCCAGGAGAAATTTGGATATTAGTGCCTCCAGAATTTGTACGAATTTGATTCTTGAATCCATCCCATAGCATCTAATACGGAACGTGAAGCGGCGTTGTTCTTTGTTTACTTTTATGAGTTACTTTCTTTCGCCGGGTTCCTTCCCGGCTTTCACAGAGCTTGTCGGAGTTTGAAAGTTTGTAAATTTCCCATTTGAAATTCGATTCCAATCATTACCCAATTCGTCTTTTTCGTTGATTTTGCCTTTTTGATTTGTGGGTCTGTGTTAATTATCAAGAGGGTCGCCGTTTTCGAACTTGGGGAGTAATTGGGGTATGGCGGAAGGGGAATTTTCCGATCAGAATCGTCTTCTTAGATCTATGGAGGATCATAATGAGGAAGATCATGATTTAGAATCGCAAGATGGGAATGGGGTTCATCCATTGAGAAATAACAGTGGAAAACGAGGTGGGTTTCTGGATCTGCTTCATCATCTCAATCGAGGGAGCAGTTTCTCTGGTCGTCGTTTAAGTTATAAGCGTTTTGATATGGATAATCATAACGTTAATTTCAACCCTTCTTCTATTAATATTGTTGGTAGAAGTCGTACGGCTTCTTCTTCTTCTTCTGATCGTCACAACAATTTCAATTCGTATTCTCTTCATAGTCCAAGTGCAATTGATGGCGAAATTGATGACAATGGTGATGATACTGCCCCTCCTGAATGGGCTTTGTTGCTTATTGCTTGTCTTCTTGGCCTCGCCACCGGTCTTTGTGTTGCAGCTTTTAACATTGGGGTTAGTTTCTTAGTTTTCTTCTTCAATTGACAGCATCTGTATATTTTTCTTTACTTGCACCATTTGCCTGTGTCTTAATGTTCTGGTTGGTGTCTACAATAATAGTGCAGCCTTCTCCTTTCATGTCTTCATTTTTTTCTGATACCAGATGTTTTAATTACCGATGACTTGATTTTTATATGCTCGTCTATTTAATCAAATTTTTACCTGTTTTTTGTTTGTTTGGTTGGGGAAGATGTTTGCAATTTTAGGATGAAACCTTTAGGTGCAGAAGCCCATCTTGGCTCAAGCCAAATGCTAAATGTTCTTTGTTACCAACTGTTACAATGCTTCTAATGTTAATAACTATAGCAACAAGATGATTAGCTGTTAGTAACTTTGTCTGACTTATCGTCTTGAAAAAAAAAAAAAAAGAAAAAAAGAAAATAAAAGCCAACATTTTCTGACTATATTGCGCATTCAACTCATAAGCTAAATTAGCCCTTAATTGGAAAGACAAGTCTCCTAGCTCAGTTTTAGCATCAACTCAACTTGGTGCTAAATTCTGTTACTCGCCTTTATGCAACTATGGTTGAAATGATCATATGGCCTCTTCGACGAACTTTTTATAACCCGCATTGGCTTCTGTTGGATTCCCTCCATTTTTTTTAAAACCAATTATTTTATTTTGTTGTAATCCTCATTTTTTCAATGAAAATATGTTTTCTATTATAGAAAAGGCAATGGGAATTATGTAAATTTGCTGATGCCATGGTTCTCAAGTAGGTACATGTCATCCATGAGTGGGCTTGGGCTGGCACTCCAAATGAGGGTGCTGCTTGGCTTCGGTTACAGAGAATGGCTGATACTTGGCATCGCATTCTCTTGATACCGGTGTGCGGAGGTGTTATAGTGGGTATGATGCATGGTTTGCTTGAGATACTGAGCCAAATAAAACAGTCAAGTGCTTCTCAAGGACAAGGATTTGATTTGCTTTCTGGAGTCTTTCCTACGGTTAAAGCCATACAGGCAGCCATCACTTTAGGTACTGGCTGTTCGTTGGGTCCTGAAGGACCTAGTGTAGATATTGGAAAATCATGTGCCAATGGATTCTATCTTATGATGGAAAACAACAGTGAAAAGATAAAAATAGCATTTGTTGCAGCTGGTGCAGCAGCTGGAATTGCTTCAGGTATTAAATTTCCTCCTACCAATTATTTGCCAATGTGGCTTAATCTTTGAATACACTATAACTTGACCTTTCCTCTTGGTAGAGCCTTCTACTTGTTCAGTGGCTAATTTGTTTCATCTTCTTTTCTTTTAGGCTTCAATGCAGCTGTTGCTGGTAGCTTCTTTGCAATAGAAACTGTATTGAGGCCTCTGCGTGCAGAAAATTCACCTCCTTTTACGACTGCAATGATCATATTGGCATCTGTTATCTCATCTACAGTCTCAAATGTTTTACTTGGGACACAGTCTGCTTTCACAGTACCTACGTATGATTTGAAATCTGCTGCTGGTATTTTTGTTACCCTAACCCTTCGTTTGGTCATTTCAGTTATTCCACAACTCCAGTTTAATTGGCATTTTATTTTGGTGTAGATAGTATCTTTGCATGTCACATATTTGCATTAATTATTTTTTTACTTTTAAATTTGATGAGAACATAACAAGCTTCATTAATCTTGAGTAAAGACCAAAGAAGTACAAAATAAAGGATGGGAAATAAGAAATGACCATGCACATGATGTGGTGCCGATTTTATGAGATGACCATGTGAGGAGATCTCTGAATAAAGTCGTGTGTGCTTATGACAGTGTGGTTATGCTCCTAAAGGAAAAACTTGATTTTTTAAAGATATTTAAGCAGATCTTTCTGCATGTGTTTCTAGACATCTTGACTGTGGGAGAGTTTCTTGAACATAAATCTTACAGAAAGCTTTTTTTGACTATATCTATTTGTCATCCAGAGAGGTCGGGGAGATTGGAGAGGGAAATCCATTCAGGACTCTTTTCCTCATTTAACAACAATTGGAATTTGTTATCCCATGTTTGTGTGGCTGATGACCATGGATCATTGGTCATTTTTTGCCAGAATGGAGTATGACTCCTACCTGTCATGCCAAAAAAATGATATTGATAACGCTTTTTGCAAAAGGATCCACCCTTGATGAGGTCAACGAACTTCAAATTAGTTGTCCAAGAAGCCTTGAGGGAGTGGGGTTTATTTATTTATAGGCTAAGAGGTTGCTTCTGACTTAAAAAATTTCAGCTGTCGCATGATCCGCACGTGTTCGACACATGTCGGGATCGTGTTGGTGTCCGACACTGACATTTGGCCATTTTAAGAGTGTCGGTGCTTGGGGAGATATTAAAATCTCCTCCAAGAATCCATAAGTCACTGCATAGGTACAAGGGATCAACACTTCAATTTCTTTGAATTCTACTCTCAGCTTGTATGTCTTTTGTTAGAAATGATGATCTGAAAATCGTGCTGGTATGGCAATAAATACAAGAGATGCAAATGGAAAAACCATAAGCCAAAACAAGATTGATAAAAGTGAAAACATCTTCTATGACCTCTTTGACAATGAAAGAAGGGTCACTCCATAGAACTATTATGTCACTAGCCAGTATAAAGACCCCAAGAGTAGACCAACTAACACTGTGAGAGCTCCGAACAGATTTATCAACTTGGTAGAGAATAGTTTCTTGGAAAATTATGAAATTTGGATTAACTTGGAAAATGATCCATTTGATGAGAGCTCTCTTCGTCCATGATCTGATCCCTTTAACATTCCAAGTTAGGAATTACCTATAATGACGATGGCTCAAAATCATGATATTTGGATTAATTAAGGAAATGACCTATTTGATGAAACTCTCTTCTTTCCTGATCTGAGTCCTTAATATCCCATGCGAAGAATACATACAATGACAAATGACCCCAAAGCAAATGACGCTTAAAGTAGATTTTAGTCACAATGCTTTCTTTTTCCTAGATTTTGCATGGGCTTCTTATAAAGAAAAGGTTTTGCATGGGCTAGAGATCTGCTTCTATGTTTAAGTTTGCCTTTCAAACTACAAATAAATTATTTTCAATCTTCAATTATGTCAATATGTAAGCTAGTTATAATCCAAGTTAGATGCCATTTATTGAGATTCAAGGAAGAGTGCAACCCTTGTTAGATGATATTTGAGAGGTTTGGTGCTCTCCATAGACTTCCTATCTAGACAGTAACTACTTCCTTATTCCATATGTGGTTCTATGTTTAATCCCACGTAGCTAACGACTTATTGATTAACTTAGTACAAAATAGATCTCACCACCAACTACCTGAGAGATCTTAGTTACTATAGCTGTTTATTGTCCTGCATGCCCCATCTTTTAGTTAGACTTACGAACTCTGTTTGTGAAAGCACAACAAATGGGAGGCCTATCATCTTAATTTGGCTTTTAAAAACAGGTACATTTGTAAATGGGTATGGATAATTAAGGCTATCCTTAGTAAACAATCCAAATAAAATAAGAAAAGACGGAACTCAAAAGATCTTAAACTGAGGAATACACTAATCTTGAAGATCTATGCTCCTACCTCCTTTTCTAACATAAACTTTTAAAGAAGTGTTCATGCGATGGAGTATGGACGACATTTTCATGCATTTCCATAACTCTATGATTCAAACAAAAACCAAGAAGCTACACGGTTAAATAAATTGCTTCAATTCAAAAGAATGATAGGTCGAAAAGGACAATCACAAAAATTCTTAGTAGCAAATTTACTAAATCAACAAAAGTAGTTTCTTGTTAAAAAATTACCACAAAAGATGTCGACAATGAGAAATTCCACAAAAGATGGAAACTACTTTTGTTGTTAAAAGGTAAAATGAAAGCTTGGTTATTTTTTAACAAGAAACTACTTTTGTTATCCCAAATCTTTTAAAACTTAGTATTTTACCTTTAATGTATTCTATTTACTTAATTAAGTTTTAATAAGAATCTATTAAGAAAATTAGCCTTCGATGAGTTAATATTAAATTATTGTGCTATCAATAAATTTAGACATGTTACATGGCACATGCTACTTCGATGTTGCTTGAACACGTGGATATGCCTACACAAATACCAAAACTGACCTGCATGAAAGCAAATTTGCCCACATAAAAATTTATTTATGTGAAATCCAGCCAACATAAAAATAAGAGGCACTTGAATACCCCTTGTTTCATTTTAGAATTGCTGTAGCACAATTTTATTGTGAATTGTATAGATTGATAAATAACATACAAGGCCATTTTTTGTTAAACGGAAACAAGAATAACATACAAGGCTATTAATTTTGATTCATTACTGATTACCTCGTATTTCATTGTAGAACTCCCACTGTACTTGATATTAGGAATGCTATGTGGTGCTGTGAGTGTAGCAGTGACACGTTTGGTTGCTTGGTTTGGTAAATCCTTTGAGTTCATCAAGGAAAGGTTCGGCCTTCCTCCTGTTGTCTGTCCTGCTTTAGGCGGTTTGGGAGCTGGGATAATAGCTCTCAAATACCCTGGAATCCTTTATTGGGGTTTCACAAACGTGGAAGAAATCCTACATACTGGGAATCGTCCTTCAGCTCCTGGGATTTGGTTATTAACTCAAATAGCAGCTGCAAAAGTTGTGGCTACTGCTCTGTGCAAGGGTTCTGGGCTCGTAGGTGGCCTTTATGCACCTAGTCTAATGATTGGTGCTGCTGTTGGTGCGGTATTTGGGGGCTCAGCTGTTGAAATCATTAATATTGCAATTCCTGGAAATGCAGCTGTCGCACAGCCACAAGCATATGCACTGGTAATTTCCTTTTTCGCTGTTTTTTTGTCTTTTTTTGGTTAAAAGCAAACGATGCATTCGTTGATTCCTTTGGTGGTTATTTCCTACATTACTTTGTTCGATTCTCTATAATCTGATGTCTTTATACAGGTTGGAATGGCTGCTACGCTGGCCTCAGTCTGTTCAGTGCCTTTAACATCTGTTCTACTTCTGTTTGAGCTGACAAAGGATTATAGGATACTTCTTCCTCTCATGGCAAGTATTCCATGATATCCCTAGTACATTGACATTCTTCTACATATGCATTTTTTTTTAAAAAAAAACTTCTATAAAAATAACCACGTCTGGTTGAGAAACTGGATAACACTTTTCCTTGGGGTAAATATGTTTATGCTCTCCCAAAAATCTCATGGTCCTATGAACTTAGTGCATCCACATCTCAATTTAAAAATCTATTAATTTTTTAATCCACCTCCAAGAGTTACCAAATTACCTTCATATAATACTCCCCTGCTGGCCCCTTTGTGGAAACCAAAGCCATTCTTGGGTTAGATTTGCTCTGGAATTAAAGGAGATCCTTAACTATTTTGCCCATAATGCTTTTGATTGCAACATTTATGTTAACCAAGGATGTAATAATATGGCTAGTGGGTGTAGTTAGTATTAAATTCTTCTGTAATGTATATCACGACATCATACTTTTGAATCAGTATCTTAAAGGCTTCATTTTTTGGTTTTTTTTTAAATGTTTATTTCTGAACCTCTTGCTTGGTTTATCATATTTTAATCCAAAACCAAGGGTACGTTTGCCAAGATAATGATTAAAAAAGTAAAATCTTAGTGTGAATTGTAATTATTTAGCAGTTATGTTAACAAGTGAGCAGCCGTTACTATATGTTAAATGATATATAAGTAAATCTACCTTCACCAAGCTTAAGCTTTTGGGTCCTGTGCTCTAGCTCCTGCCTTGTTGTTTCCTCCCAATTAAATTTAATTTCCATTTGTTGGGCCTTTTACATATTTCAAGTCAACAAGTGAGGGAGAGGTATATAATTAAATCTACCTTCACCCATCAGCTTAAGCTTAGCTTAAGCTTTTGGGTCAATCAGTGATTTTAGACTACAATTCAAACGTAGGGAGTATACCAGTCTCAAACAATTGTGCAGGGTTTACCAATTGCAATTTCAAAACTCTTTGATTTCTTATAATTCCAACACAGTATAATCATATTGTAGCAAGTATTTCTATTACTACACATATTGTGAAGCATATACTTCTCAGCCTCTGGTTCTTATTTTCCTTACTTCTGACATATGCACAGGGGGCCGTAGGCTTAGCCATATGGGTTCCTTCAGTTACAAAACAGACCAAGGAAAACGAATCATCCGATAAGCGGGGTCTTGCTAGAGGTTATACTTCTCTTTCACCATCTGAACGTAAAGATGGAGCATCTTGGAGATATGATAATGGTGGCAATGACTTGGAGCTCTCTGAGGTAGTAAATCCATCCAGCCATGAATCTAATTATGAAGATAATATTCTCGAAGACCTAAAGGTACTTGGTTCTCCATTTCTGAAACCCTGTCCCCTACCTGCCTCTCTCTCTTTTCAACTTGTTATTTATCCTAACTTTTATTCTTGATGCTCCTGCCTTCCAGGTTTCTCAAGCAATGTCAAAAAACTATCTGAAGGTTTCATTGTCTACTTATTTGAAAGATGCACTTAAATATATGAAGGATAACCAGCAGAACTGTGCATTAGTGGTTGACGATGATGATTTCCTTGAGGGGATCTTGACACATGGTGACATTAAACGATATCTCTTCAAGAAGTATGGTGATGCTTTCATGGGTGATTCACTTAGTGTATGTGTTCCACGCTTTCATTTCTTTCTTCTGTTTCTTTTAAGGCCCAGTTGGTTCAAGATTATTTTACCTATCTTACAAAATTAAATTAATGGAAATGAATTAGCATGAAATCCAATGTCTACGGATGGGGGTGCTATATATTTGAGATCGTAAGTTCTACATGTGAGATATCCATGAGTTGATAGATCCCTCAATATCTTGTCTCCAGAAGAACACCCTATCAAATATAAATGATTTTCCTAGGCATGCATTCTTAAGATATGTACATTGGCTGATGATGTTGTGTTAATTCACGTAGTGGTTTTGTTCTATCTACAAAACCAGTTCTCCATGTAAAATTTGTTCTCAATATAATTTTTCTTTTCCGTTTCATTTGTAATCAAGAATACAAATAACAAAGAAACCCCTAAAATCTTCGCAGGTGGATACCTGTCTCGTGTCCTCTATTTATACTCGAGGAATCAGTTATCGTGGTCGAGAACGGGGGATCTTGACATGTTATCCTGACACTGCTCTGGCAACTGCCAAGGAACTAATGGAGGCTAAGGGTATAAAGCAGTTACCTGTTGTTAAGCGTGGTAAAGAAAAGAAAAGAAGAATTGTAGCCATTCTCCACTACAACTCAATTTTTAGCTGTCTCAGGTTGTTAATGATTCTTAAATTTGGGTGTTCTTTAAACAAATTATCGTTTACCTGTACATTAATTTGTATTTACTGGATTTATGCTCTTAAATGGCTCAGTCTTCCTGAAATTCCAGGATGGTTTATCCTGGGAAAAGAAAATGAAACCAATAAGAAAATCATTCAATCTTTTTGGGTGTTACGAGGTCCTGACTTAATAAAACAAAATCGTTTCTCCATCTGGATTTTGCTTGTAAGAAGAATTTTTGTTTCTGTGCAGAGAGTTCGGCAATCAAAAGGAAACAGTATATCCTAGTGGAAAAGAGATAGTTATCCAGGAGAATGTTGCTGATGGTCATTAAGGAGCTGTGCAACATATTCAAAGCTCAAGTTTTCCAGCATTCAGTATTAAAGAACAAACTGAATGATGAACTACAATGATCTGTTTTATTCAGAATTATTCCCTCTGATGACAGAACATTTGCAACTCTCTTGGTTGATCTTCAGAGAAGTGAGAAATATATGGTGAGTAAAGTTGATGTGTAATAGTTTTCCAAGTGATTTTGCCAATTGTATTTTACACAAATGTCAACTATCCAACATCTGTAACATAATACACAGATTCATTCAGAAACAGAGATGAACATTGAGAGAAAAATATGTTGGCCTTTGATGGTCTACTGAGAATTCAGGCTGTGAGGGATCCATATGGTTTATTAGGGTATATATGGGCCATACCTGTTGAAAGGATTCAGCCTCCTTACATTTTAGGTTTCATTGTAGCCAATTAATTTTCACTATTTTTTGTACTGGAATGTGTAATCAATGAATTAGCTCATTCCCATTTCTCATGATTTGTTTTGGATTGTTTGCTTGGGAAATTTAATCAAGCAATGTATTCTTCCCCACCCCTTTTTTCAAATTGAAAATACCACTTGGTTATCTTTGAATAAGAAAATAAAGCATAAGGTGGTCATCTCACCAGTTGAAATAATATTAAGAGGAGAGGGTCAATCTACAACATTCTGAGTATCGAAAGACCAGACTCTTCGGTCGAAAAGCAAAAAGAAAATTATAAGTTCTGAATCTTTCACATCGATGTATGTGTCGACAAGAGATTTGAAGGAAATCAAACTTTCTTTTCTTCTTTTCTCCTGTAGTTGCAAGTTATGAACCCTTTTGGTTGAAACGCTTGGATTATGATTATGTGAATTCTGTGTCATATACCAACTGTTTCCACTAGATTTATGTTGTTTCATCAAGCCAAAGAGAGAACTTTTAAGAGATTTACTGGTAGAAATGTCACATATGTGTATTCATATTATAATGGCTATGTGTACTAGTAAAGACTTTTACTTTCCTAGTGAACAAAGATTGAGAGAAAAAAGGTTTAAATAAAATCTCACATCTCAGGTCCAAGTGGAAGTCTACTCATAATTTGCTGATACACAGTTGAACCATTGGAAAAGTTCAAGCCAAGGTCAGACGTAGGTTCTACATTGGGCTCTCCTTTAGGCAACAAGAAACCCATTTCATTAACATGGTGTGCTTGTGCTAAGTAAGGATGCATTGGCAAAACGGGAAGCTTGGCTTGCCCAACTGCTGACATGGTCAGATTTCCCAATCCAGGTTGGTTCATTCCAAAAGCAAAGCCATGGGGAGTCCCCATTTGCTGTCTTCCAGCAAACCCAAAAGCTGGCCTTTCAAATCTTGGAATGGTATTTTGAGGCTGGGGTGGCCCTGGCCTGTGAGCATGAGTTTGAATTGCTGCAGTTGAGTTTTGACCGGTTACAGGACTGGATGTACCAGAACTTATGTGACTACTGTTGCGAGCAGCAGGAACATCATGATTGTGTTTTCCTTCATACGTGGTTATCACGGACTTCAGGTCATGTGACGCCCGCTCGACATGCTTCCTCACTGTGCAGCCAGGATTTGTGCACTTGTAGTAACTCCTGTTGGCACATCACAAACTTGTCAAAGGTACACTTACTGACAGGATAAGAGCACACAAACATAGAATTTGATGTACCTAGGATTTGGATTTCCTTTCACAACCTTCTGTCCGTATTTGCGCCAACGATAACCGTCGTCCAGAATATCGACTTCACTGGTAGTCTGGACAACAACTCTAGGCTCACGGATAGCTCTAGTAGCCCCACTCATCTCTGTTACATAGGCGTCGAGTTTCCTGATATATCAAAACAAACCAAGTAAATTTCATGCTTCTTTCCATACCTAATCGTTTCTATCATTCATAAAATAAGATGGTACTGTGAAGAACCTTTTCTTAGACTCAGATTCATCTCCTTCCCCTTCATATCCCAATGTTATACTGCCATGTGTTCCCCTATCATCTTCATCTTCATCATTAGAGAATGTGGATGAGGCATCAATGGCCTCAACTGTTTCAATATGACTCCCAGGGTTAGGCTGATTGCCATATTCAGGACCCAAAGATGCTGAAGAAGTCACCTCAAGGTTCTCATGCATCCAATCAGGAGCTCCACTTGGAATCCCTTTTTGTGAATCTTCCCAAAGAGGAACATCAGCACTTTGTTGGCCTGCTTGTGCAGGGATGTCTAGTTGCATATTCATATGGGAATCAGAAGATCCCATCGCTCCTCGTCGGTTTGGTGAAGGCTTTGGGTGGTTATGTGCTCCTTTATAGATGATCTCTGTTATATGGCCCTCATGAGATCGCTCGACTTTCTTCTTAACCTGACAGTTTGGATGTGTGCACTTGTAATAACTCCGAGGATACTCGCTTCCTTTAACCTGTTTTTGTCCGTATTTTCTCCAATTATACCCATCCTCCGAGGGAGCACCACCAGCCATAGAATCCCCACTGCCTCTTTGCTCCCCTTCATCCGGTTGCTCGTCGAGAGGCGAAGAATGTTCACCACCACCACCACCAAGAGAATCAAAGGGTCTTTGCTCATCCGACACAGCCTTACCCCCATCGTCCTTCTCGACATACGATGTAGAGAGTCCCACTTGAGGATGGTGACCCATTCGATTTTGGGGTAAAGATAGAGATGGTTCAACAAGATGAGATTGAAAAGAATTTTCTGAACGTGGAACTGGAACCTCAATTCTTGGACAAGATGGTGGAAGAATAGTGGCAGAAGCTGTCTACAACCATATGTTGGAGGGGAAAAAAATTAGCAAACAATAACAGAATATGTAGTCTCTTGGTGTATATGCATCTTATAAACTGGCTACAAATTTCATTTTTTCTTTTTTTTTTTCTTTCCTACTTTTTGGGGAGATGGAAATGAAATTACTTTGCTTGCTGCATTGAGAAAAAAGGAGGATCCAGATTCCACACTGGGTCTGAAAGCAAATGATGTATGGTTATCGTCGAACGGAATGTTGTTGCCTTTGTTGTTGGCCTCCGACATCGTCGTTGAGCTCCGAGTACTACTAACATTTGGTAAAAATGGGAACTTCCCGGTTGTGGGAGATTGTTGAGCCTGCATCAAGACAGATGAAGGAGAACATGTCAAAGTGACAGAAGAAACAAAAACAAATTGCATGAAGAAACAAGTAATTGATAAACAGGTCAACAAGATAATGAATGTTCTTGGAGTCTATTTACAAATTAAGAATAAAACTTAAGAACTAGTACTATCCTCCCTTTGGTTGAAAAACCCGTTTTTGAAATTTGGCTAACAATTCAACTTTTTTACGTGTGAGGAAGTCGGCTATAATTTTCAAAACTAAAAACTAGATGATTACCAAACACAACATTAATAATCAATAATGCCATATAGCTTATTGAGTGATTTTAAATTATTAAAGGTGGTATTTAAAAATTCTTAATAAATAAGTAGATAAAAATTTAGAATTTAAAAACAAATTTTGATGAAATAGTTGGAAGATTGATTATCCAAAAATGACTTTAACATAATTAACCAAAAATCTTTAAAATATGTGGTAAAAAGTGGTTGAATTACTTTTGAATATAGTGCTTCCAAACAAATTTGATTTTTAAAACAGTTATGTATAAATGTAAGATAAAGTAACATTTTAATTGAAAATATGTTTTTTCTAGAAGTGTTTTAATTTGAAACGTAAATAAAACTTTGAAATAATTTTTTTATAACTATTTTAATTAAAGAAAACTATGGAAAACAGACAATTTCACCTAATACTATAGATATTAAAAAATAAAATTGAATTACAGGTGGTAATGACAATAACATATTAAAATAGAAAAAAAAAAAAAAAATTTAGACTATGTTCGGTAACCATTTTTTTTTTTAATTAAGTCTATTTTTTCTTAATTTTTTAATGTGATTTTCATCTTTTAAGTACAAAAGGTAAATGGTAATTGTTTGGCTACTGTTTTTTGTTTTTAAAAAGTAATCTATTTCCTCCAATTTTTTTACAATATTTTCATCGTTCTAATTCTTAGCCAAATTTTAAAAACAAATTTTAGAAAAAATTTTGGTTTGAAAACATTAGTAGCTAGAAAGTAGATAACAAAGCAAAAAATGGATGTTTATAAACTTAATTTTCAAAAATAAAAAACAAAAAATCAAATAGTTACGAAACGAGATTATAATGATTAAATAAACACAATCATCAGAGCTTAGGAATTAAATTAAACAAAAACCATAATGATTGTATGCTTCTCTAAACAAGAAGATAAGATATAAACTCTCATATATATATTGAATATTTAACTTACCAGTGAATTTGAAAGAAAAACTGGAGAATCTAGCAATGTAGTTGGACTGAGACCAGGTGGTATTGTCAAGTAAGGAGACTTTACTTCTGAATTCAAAGAATGATCTGTTGATCTAATGCTCTCTGTATTCAATCTTGGAGCATTAAATCCAGCTCTAGCTGCAATTCTTTCCACGAGTCCCCCACGAAATTTCCGCTCTGAGAACGTACCGAACTCCGTTGCTCGGTCCCCAGAATTGACACCAGGGATCCCGCCTCTTGCAACGGCGTTTTCGGACACCGTTTGTTCTCGAGGCCTGAGAAAGAGTTCTTCGGTTTTATGATCACTGCTGGTAGTAGTGTCCATTGAAGGTTTAGAACCAATATCCTCCCCTAGCATTTGCATTGCTGAGAAAAAGGTTCTTGGGCTAGGACTTGGAGGTACCCAATCCCCAATAATAGCAACATTATCATCGATTCTCCCCATTACTACTCGATCCCGAGCCCGAAGGACGAATCCTAAAGGGAAAAGAATGTAAAACAAATCATGTAAGTATTTGTACTTCAGCAAGTAATCCACGTTCAACATCATAAAATCTAATCTTCTTTGCAACAAAACTAGCATTTACATTGCAACGACCTTACTCGAATAGGATCTATTCTATAGGTCGTACAACTGTATCCTTAAGTTCAAAACTCAAGAAGTATATACATTGCAACAAAATCTAAGTTCAACATTTAAAACAAATCATGTAATAGTTTTGAACTTCAGCCAGTAATCTAATCTTCTTAGCAACAAAATTACCATTTACATTGGATTTGAAAGATGGAAATGAAATGAACATGCATGATCCAATCCTAGCTCCCAAACAACACAGAGCAAAAAAAAGAAAACTCAGCTGAAAAAAGCTAAAAAAAGGTTGAACAAAACATCAACATGTCTTTCCATTCTTGTTCTTCCTATTTCATATTGTCTTTATGTAAATAAATGGTTTTAGATTCTTTAACCTTTTTCATCCTGGAAAAAAGAATCAAACCCCCAGAAACCAACAAGAACATGATAATCATCAACTAGTAATTTTCCGAAGAAAAATAGTTAAAACCACTTTTGTCATGTTCAAAACCACTCCTCAACCTATCCTTCGTCCTTCAAAATCAATTTAGCATTTAGTTTTACACTTCCAAGTATAATTTTGAATAATTAAAAGCATATACAAGAATGATATGAATAATTTCAAAATCCCTAAAACCTTAAAAATGGTGTTGGATCCAAAGATCCAGTAAAGATCTAAGCATTATAACAATGAAGCTAAAAAAAAACAAAATTTCAAAAACAGAACAAAAATCCTCAGACAAAATTCAACAGATTTCCGACATGGGATTACCTGAGTGGATTTGGAAGCTGGAAAATGAAACCAAACCAAACCAAATGAAATCCAATCAAAGAAGAAGAAGAAGAATAACAACAAGAAATGGGTTGCAATCAAAGGAGGGGAAAAATCCCAGAAGATGAATCAAGGTTTAGGGATCATTTGAGAAAACAATAGAATGACCCCCAGAAATTGGTTTTTTTGGTGATTTTGGTCAAAACCCAATTGATGAAGAATGGCCATAAGTGAGGTGATACAAATTAGAAACAAAAAAAGATAAAAACTTTCACTGTTTGTAATAACACAGAAAGAAAGAAAGAACAAAAGAATGGTCGGACCCTTTGAAGAAGAAAAGGGGAGAAAGGGGATTGTGTTTGGACGACAGGGAATGGAAATGGATGGAATCTTTGAATTTCAAGAAACAAAAGCAAAAAAGTGAAAGAAGATTTTGAATTTTTCCTCTTTTTTTTTTTTTTTTTTTTAATTTCAAAAAATAAAATAAAAATTATTTATTTATTTTTTACAATGAGTATGTATTATTATTGTTTGTTGTCTTCCTCAATCAATAATAACAATTTGTTTGTTTTAATAAATTTTCTAACTAAATCATTCCAATTTTTGAAAAAAAAAAAAAAAGAAAATTTTATCCTTTTTTTAGGGACCCATTTTGGTTATGTGTTTCCAACACTTTTATTTATTTATATAGTAATTAAATTAACAAATATAAGCTGTATGGTCAAGATGAAAATGAAGAATACCCTAAATGTAGTTATTACAATAATTGGTTATTTTGCAGTGTAGACAATAATAGAGTTTGATTTGGTGCCTTAAAATCAGCAATAATATATTTATTTATTTATTTATTTTAAAAAGTTAAAACAAAATAATAAATAATAAATTGACAATAATACAAATATAATGTAATAGATCTTGTAGGTCTTCAACTGTACAATCACCTAACACATGTAAGCTCTAGCTTTGAAATGGGAAGGGGTGTTATAACCATAGTGGAAGAATTCGGTCGATATTTCGGTACGGGGGAATTTCGAGTTTGCCCTAATTCCTCGAAATTTCGATGTTTTTTCTCTCTCTCTTCTTCTCGCATTCTTACTTTTTACAGTTAGACTAGCTCGGTTGATGTTTTTTAAGGTCTATGGACTTGTCTTGATTATACCGTCACACAACAATATATAATTTTATCTCAAAGTTGAATTGATGTGAGTTTTATTTATTTACTATTTAGAGCTTTCATTTTATAAGAAATCAAAATTGAGGAAAATAATATATAATTATTATTAGTTTCATTCAAACATTTTTTTGTTGAATTTTTCCAATGGATCTCGAGTGGGTGACGAAGGAATTGCTGCTATTGGTAAATCATTTTCACCCACAACGATATGCAAGAGATTTTAGTAATATGATAAATCCTTAATTTCAAGTATGGAAATGATGACTCTAAGTAGTCGTAATGCACAACAAACTTATGGTGGAGATAATTATTCCTACTCAGATTATGATGGTCCTTAAAAACTCGACCATAACAATTTCATGTCCAACTTTCCACAAAATAGTTATTATCCATCTGAAAGAGGAAGATCATTGATCAGTGAAATATATCCACCAATAGGGTTTATATGTTGGTCGTATGAGTCCTATCATTTTCATTTAAGTGACTGACTATCTTCAACACTTTCAATATAGGATGACATGAGAGCAGTATTGTAGTTTCTACCATCATTATCAAGCCTCTGAATTAGATGCTTCAAGGTATTTTTTTTTGCATTAAGCATGTAATTTATAAATATTTTGTAAGCAAACATTTCATTCCCTTTAATTTTTCAATTAATTTTTTCTTTTTTTTAAAAAAGAAAAGATTTACTCTCGTATCAACATCTACAAAGATTTTTACTCTATATATCTAAAATCTGTCTTACTTTATAGAAATTATATTAAAAATGGTCAAATGTAGTCTAATTTGACCACAAACAAAGTATCAAGAACTAATTATAACAATTTTCATCAATTTCTATCGATATTTCCATAAAATTGAGACCTCGATATTTCAAACCTTGGTTATACTTATACTAATCCTTTCTTATTTGTTTTTATTTCTTTTTGTCCTAAATTTTTTTATTATATTTTTTTAATTTATAAAATTGTCAAGAGCATAAGCGGGAACGATATCGTCGAGTTGAGACAAAAGAAATTTGTAAAAAGAAAGAAAGTATTGTGTATATATATTGTGATTAAATCTTTCTTTTAAAAAGAATTTAAAGTTTTTTTATTTTTTATTTTTTTATTATTATCAATTATCATGCATTTAATGGTACCAATTGATTTTGAAATAATATGAATATTATTGAGATCACATTTTAGTTAGAATTATTTTCAAAAAAATCAAAAAATAATAAAACGAAATCTAAAGTATAGATTACCTTTTATGAAAAAAAAAACAAATAAACAAGAAAAAACCAATTTTTTTTTCAATTATGGTATTTTTAATTTTATGCGATCAATGTGCTTAAATTTTGAAGAAAAAAAAGATATATTATTGAATGGGAAATGCCCGTAGTCCCTATTATTGGTCCTCTAACCATTACAACTTTAAGGCTCTATTTACCCGTCTTGTAATGAAAATTTGTGTCATCGTAACGAGATATAATTACATCCATATTTGAATTGCTTTTAGTTATCGTTATTGTTATCATTATCGTTATCGTTAGACATGATTTGTCATATTTATTGTTTATTATTACTGTTACTAGACCCTAGCAGTAATGGTAAAAATAACAATTACAATAAAACTGACAAATTCATAATTATAATATTATAACAATAACAATATTTGTAACGGCCAGTGGGTCCCACGTGAATTTTAAACGCAACCATCAATCGAACTACGTTATTTGATTACATAATTCGAAATAATAAACTCTGTATTTCATTGCAATGTATGGAATACATATGAACAACAACAAACGTAATAAACTAGAACTCACTTTTTATATGAGCTACGTTAGATTTATTACGTTAACACGGTATCTATCTAACATGACTAGTAAAAAAGTATATTTCAAATTAATAGCATAAAATGTTGATTCAACTAATAAAGGTTGATTTTGCCTAATGTGACAATAGGTTACATAAAAAGAAATATCAAATTAATAAAATAAAAATATTAGTATACTAAAATTTGGTCTTTTTTGTTTCTGAATTTAAAACTACAAAAGGAACTTAATTTTATCAAGTACTTAACTTCCACATTTAGCTTAATGTAATTAAATATAAAGATCGAATAAATATCAATTTACATCCCTGAATTTCGGAGGTTGTATTAATTTAAACCATGAACTAATAATTATATCAATTTGAACCTTGACTTTATGAATTATATATCAATTTAAACCTTAACTAATAATTATATCAATTTAAACTCTGAACTTTCATATACGTATCAATTTATACTTTCAGCTTTCATAAGAGTGTTCAAGTAAAATAAAATGAAGGGCTTAAATTGATACATTTATAAAATTTCAGAGACTAAATTGATACACTTGTAAAAGTTTATGGTCTAAATTGATACAATCATTAGTCAAAGGATAAAATTGATACAGCTCTTAAAATTCAGAGTTTAAATTGATACAAATTCTAAAGTGTAGGGGTATAAATTAATGTTTGTCCTAATTTATTTTACATTGCTGCTTGAAAAGAGGAGTAAGATGTAAATAAATTACTTAAAAAATATATGTTTTATTGTATAAATGTAAGTCACTATCCAAAGTTTGAATTAACAAATTTGAATAATTTGTTTTAGGCCAAATGGAGGGGACAATGAGGACAATAACATAATTAAAATGTCCTTTTAGCATTAATGCCTATGAAAAAAAATTATAAAAAATTAGAGCAAGCCTTTTTTGTTTATTTATTTATTTTGTTTTTTTTTCAAAATTAACCTTATAAATACTATTCATTCTAACGTTAGTGGTTTTATTATCTACTTTTTAAAACCCGAACCAAAATTTTAAAATTAAGAAAATAGTTTTAAAGGAGATTAGAAGAATATATAGTTTTGATCGGTAAATTTTGGGTTTAGTGGCATACCGATCGTTGAGTTTTCAAACTTGTCTATTTCTTTTTATAGAAAATATTTTTTACATTATATAAAATAAAATATTATTGGTGATGGTTAACAATTTAGTCTTTTACTTTAAAATTTATAACGATGTAGTCTTATCGAAAAAACTTTATTGAGATTTAGTCTATGCATATACACATACATGAATAAATTGATTAATTACGTACCAACCATGTTTATATATAAGCTACCTATAGGATTGAGTGATATGATTTCCTTGTCATTCTAGACTCTTTTGAGTTGTAAGTGACGAAGATTCCTTGAATTCGAGGCATCTTGAGTGTCTTGGTTTTGTTTTCTTCGGTTTGGAGGTAATATCTCCAATAACGTTATTCATTACTTGGCTTGTTATGAGGGATATGTGGTAAAATTGTGGTCGTATTAACTGTCGTACTTTGAAATCACTTGTATATGTGAGTTCTTTGCAACGATGGGATAAAGTCTCAAGACAATTTTTATTTATTAATACGCTCAAATTGATACAGTTATGAAAATAAGATCAAGATAATTCAAGTAGATTTTCTTATGAATGTTTTTCTTTTTATTAATGAAGTTTTTATTAGTAAATCAATTTGAATTCTTCGTTATAATTACATCAGTCCTCACACGTATGCAAACTATGCATGAACGATTCTCAAAGCAAATCCCTAACCATTCTAAATCGATTGGTTCTAAAGTAAATCAATTTGGATTGTCACCTTGGCTTTTCTTTCCATTAGGTTTTGAAAAATAAAAGAAAAATGTTTTGAACTAATTATTTAATTATAATAAGTCTTGTAAAAGTGTGATAAAATCATGTGAATTATAGAAAAGTGATAATTTTTTTTAAAAAAAGAAACATATATTTTTTCTATTTAAAAAAATCGGGCAAAATGAAAGATAATATTTTATAAAAACTACTCATAATCACTTAACAAAAATCACTTAAAATTTTTTCTTGGGTGATTGACGTGAAATCATTAAAGGGGTGTTTGAACTTTGACTCATCGGCTTCATAAATCAGTCTTAAATAACTCAACTCAATTAACACCATTAGTGTTCACTATTGATGTTTACACATTTATATAAAAAGACTAAACTCAACGCCTCAAATACCTTTTTAGTGATTTTGGAAACACCAAAATCATTTTTTCAGCGTTGCCAAACATCACAATTTGATGAAAATAACATCATTTTAAACGCATGTAAAAAGTGATTTTAGTCATTTTATAGATGAAATTGATATTATTATTAGTTTAGAGTGCTAGCTTGCAGAAGTTAGATGATACATCGAGATATATATATATATATTCTAAATAACACTTTATTCTATAAAAGCAAGTCACAATCAAAAGTTTGAAATAACAAAGTTTGAGCATTTTGTTTGAGGCCAAACCTAAACCGGAGAAAGAAAGAGCCGGTAAATACAACAAAAACCATAATATTAATTTAAATTTAAATTTAGAAGAAAGAATGAATAAATAAATAAAGAAATAAAAGATGTTGTATTTTGTATATTTGTGTAGCCGGTCGGAGCCGGTCAGAAACGGAAGTGGAAATCGGACCAAGTCTTTGTCCTTTTATGATTGATAACGTCACGGACTGTCACCAATGTTATATGAACAGCCACACCAAAACGCGTCACGTGGAAACCCAACCGCGTGCTATTCGTAGGTAACCCACGCGCACTCACCTGTGTTGCATTCTCACCAACTACTACTTCCTCAAAAACTACTCCCACTTTCCAAGTGTTCTTTTTTTACTATTCCATTTTTTTTAAAGAATGGTATATATTTTGTTTTATAAATAATTTTTTTCACTAAATTATAATAAATATCCACATTTGTTTAAAAAATATTATTAATTTAAATGTTACGATATTATCTTTTATTTTTCATAAACATTTCGAGACTATCGTTAGAATAAAAATTTTTAACATAGACTTAGAACTATGTGGTGACGATCTAAACGATGTGACGGTCTAAATTTTCTTTTTAAGTCATGTAAATTATTTTATATCTCAATTTTTGTTCAAAATTGTAAGGAATTGAAATATTTTAGAAAGTTTAGTGGTATTATTGATAAGTTAAAATTTGTTGGTATCTTTTTAGTCATTAAACTTTAAATTTCGAGTTTAAAATATAAAAGTATTTAATACTTCTATATTTTAAGAACATATTAGGTATTTTAAAAAGTTTTTCAACTACGTAAACAAAATTAAAAGTTTAGAGAATAAATTTTGTAATTTGCTAAAAATTATTTGTTAGGACGCAACTTGTACTTTTCATGAGATGAGATCCAATGAGTTAATTAGGGTTTCGTTGTTAACAATTAATTTTGTTATATTAAAGGCCATTTTGTTTTTCTGAGAATCCAAAACTCACATGTGACAAACATCTAAAACACTTTATTTGTTTTGCAATGATGCAAGGTGTCCAAACATCCGAAGAATATGACCTTACAGATATATTTTTAAAGTTTTGGATCTGATCACGAAACATGAACTTTTGAAATTCTTGTATCGAAAACATTTCCTTTCACTTTTTTCTTTTCTCATAAGGTTTCTTACTTGTACTATAAAATTAAAACAAATCAAAATTAGTATTAAATAATCCTATATAATTAACTTTATTTATATTTTTCATTTATATATACATATATATAGTAAGTTATATTTAAATAGTATAATATATAATTCCATTTGTTTTGAATTGAATTGTACTTTTACTTTTTCAATAGTGACCATCAAATATTTTTTGGAAAAAGACTCCTATGTGTAATTTTAACTATATTAAATTAATACATAAATTATTTGAAAATAATAGCGTACAATTAAAACAATAAATAAATTATAAATAGAAAAAATAGTATAAATAACAAAAAAAAAATATAAAAAACTTTACGAATCTAAAGTTTTAGATATATTTTATAAATATATTTTTTCGTTTATTTTTTTATATTTAAAAACAATTCTTAAAATACTACCATATTTATAATTTTTCTTATTATCTAAAAATATCAAATATAGGTAAGTATATATTTTATTTGAAACTTTTTTTTGGGTATTTTAATTTATAAAAAACACAAAAAGGCTCCTAAATTATTTATATGTTCTTTATATTCAATAATTCTGAAAAATGTGTATTGTGGTTTGAGTGAAATCATGACACAAAGTTGAAAAAGATGGAGCATTTTGGAGGCATTTGCCAATTATATATATAAAGAATTATTATATTTTAACATTTGCCAATTATTAATTTTGAAAAATTAATCCTTTAATTTTAACATTCCTCGAATTAATTAATATTTTTTTTTGTTGGTGAAGATTAAAATGGATCATAGTCGTAGGAGTATTTATTATATACAAATTTGTAAGTTTAATTAAAGTGTATTAATGAAGATTTTAAAAGTTAAATGATACTTTTGAAACAAAGTAGTAAAATAAGGATATTTTTGTATTTGTTTTTAAAATTTAAGGGTATTTATGCAACTTTTGAACTTTTAAAAAAGTATTTTTAAAATTATAAAGTACAAAGTCCATCAATATTATCTATAATTTAGCAATAAAGTTTACAAAGGAAAAAATGAACAATAATTTGGATAATATCTAGAAAATTATTTCTTTTTAATATAAAATTTTAACATTTAAAACGTAAGGCCATTACTCGTTAGAATTTGAATTGTGGATCAAATTTCATTTGGACTTCCGTACGAAAGCTATCCGTATAAAAACTCCAAAATTGAAACTTTTAAGATTTTCTAGTAAGCCGTTTGGTTTGAAGCCCGAAAATTGAAAATAAAAGATGAAATAAGAAAAGTTAAAAGTATTAGATTTCTAAATTTTAATCTTTTTCTAATATGTTCTTAAACTTTTTAAAGAGCATGTAATAAGTCACTTTTAACTTTCAATTTTGCATCGAACAAAACAATAAATTATTAACTTTGTGTGCAATTGATAATTAGCTTATAATACGATCTTTTGCTAATTCATAAAACGTATTGACACAAAACAGAAAGTTAACGATTAATTGGATACTAAACTCAATTTTTATTGATTCTAAAAAAACAAAATTTTCAACGTCTAAACTGTTAAACACAAAATTGAAATTTTAAGACGTATTTGAGATTCGTAGAATTAAGTCTCCAGTAAACAAAAAATTAGGAGTTCAAAGAAGGCATAAAGTATGATCCGGGAAGAAGAGATGGCTAAACTTTCTCAAATATAGGGTAAGATTTTCCTCTAAATAAAGTCAAAAGTCATCATTTCAACAATAAATTACAAAATTTACAACAAATCTCAAAGTTTAACTCAACTAAAACTTAAAGATTTATTTTTAAAAAATAATATTATGACAGAAATCGTGGACCGATTAGGTCCACGTTTTCCATTTAAGATATATAAATTTTGGTATGTTTTTTTACTATCAATATGTTGGATGCTCCATTTTATGTCAATATAGTGAGTGCTCCATCTTACGTTAGCTAACCCTATTTATGACTCCGTTCTTGTCATTTCTTTAAACAGCTAATATTATTTATAGAATTAACCCAAAACCTAAACAACATCCTAATAAGTACCATTTGTTGTGGTCATTTGGAGAGAGGGAAACAACCGAGTGTAACCCTAACAAGGTTTAACGTCTCGCTTCGATTTCAAAGTTTTCTTTCGTGGATTTATTTTTCGGTATGCCCTTTAATTTATGATTTCATTATTTCTTTCGTTTGTTATTTTCACAAATTAAAAGAAAATCCTAATAAGTAGCTTTCAAAACAAAGAATCCAACACTAGACTTTCAAATCACCCCTTCATTTAGAATCACAAATACATTGAGTGTATAATGAAAGAGATAGCATAACTTAATCCAATACACTTGGAAGGAACTCAATAACCAAGCCTAAAAAACAAGCCATAGAAAGCGTTTTTCTTTTTCTTCCTATGATCCTCCTCAAATCAGGCTATCTATTCAAACAGACAACTCGAATTTGGACACCAAAATCCCATCACTATCAGCATACAACCACTCTCCTTCATGAATCAAAGTGCCACCAATTTGAAGAACCACATGTTTTTCTCCCATCCCTTTCTTGTTTGACTTCAATGGATTAGTCCCTAATGCTCTTACACCAACATCACAATTATTGATCTCATCAACATCTCTTATGCAACCATTTACAACAATCCCAGCCCACCCATTGTTTTGAGCCAATTGCCCAAGATTGCCTCCCAATAATGCACATCTCCTGCTTCCATTTCCATCTATCACCAGAATCCTCCCCTCACCTTTGGTTTCAAGAAGCTGTCTTACTAAAACATTGTCTTCAAATACCTTGACTGTCACTATCTGTCCTGAAAACGCTCGCCGTTGCCCGTAAATTTCGAATTTCGGTTGCAATACTCGGAGATCTCCGTTTGTGACATGTGCTGCGTTTGCATCACAAACATCTGCTGTTGCTGGAGCTGCCATGCCTTCCACTGCTGGCAAGGATATGTCAACAGTTAAGATATAGTTTTGAAGTAATTTTCACAGAAAGATCAGAAAAATGTAAATGTTACATTTCCTTCTCTTGAGGAGAGTTCAAACTCTTGGAAGCAAGTTTACAAATAAATCTAACTTTTGTTGACTAGATAATAAAAATTTAATGATATGGGCAATGTTTTGATTGACTTTCTAAAATGTTTAAATAAGTGGGTTTAAATAGGTGTTACTTAGAAAGTCAATCCAAACTGGTCAATAGACTAAATTACTCTCCACCTAGGTTAGAGACTAAAACAAAACATTTTAAAGTTGAGGTACTAATATAATATCTGAAAATTCATGGGTCAGCAGAAAATAACTGTGGAAGTTGATGACTCAAACTAAGATTTAATCTATTTAATAAACTAAAGTTGGTCTTAATGACTCAAAAGTTGGAGTTGTTTGATAGTGTTGTAAAATGGTATTGGCATCAACACAAAAGATAAATGAAGCTCAGTTAGTTTCATATAAAAAATCCAGACATTTTATAATGGTATTTGGAGGTGATTTTAAATCACTTTTTCCATTTTCAGAATCACTTTCCTTTGAAATACTAACTTTTGCCCCTATAATTAAGAATTTTTCCCCCTCCTTTTAGTAATTTGATAACTATAAAATCAACCAAACATAATAATTCAAAGTCACTTTTTAGAGTTTGAAACCAAACAATAGGAAGGTATAGAAATCAAATTTACAAAATCAATGGTACCTAATCCTCTCTTTTTTTTTTTTTTTTTTAATTAATTACCACTTCAACTGTCATTCTCAAACATGCACGTAGTTGTGATTAATCACTTGATAGACAAACAAGAAGATGCTTCAGCATCATTGCATCAATGTATGTGGATGGTACAAGTGAAACCAAGGCTTAAACTCTAATTTTCAAGGCCAAATAAGCTTCATCTTCCCTCTCTGTTCAAAGTAACACTTTATTCTCAAACTCAATGGAAGATGGTTTAAAATACTCCACCAAAAAAACAACTTTGCATAAAGACATAAAAAGAACATCACCCCCAGCCAACTGAGGAAGAAATAAGACCCCAATTAGCAAAAATTTAAACAGGTAAGTTCTCAAAGTACAGAAGTAACAAATTTTCCAAGGATGGTTTTTCAGAGCAGGACAAACAAAACTGGATTATCAAGTTCTCAACACATCTAAGAACTATTTGAAACTCATGTAAACAGTATTCCAGGTGGAAGAAATAAATGAAGATAAAATGATGAAGGAAACTCACCCAATTGAAAGGGAAAAGGGCTTTCCTCTTCTGTGGAAAGTTAAGGCACAAAACCATCCAATTGAAGAATCAAACAAGGAGGGTGAGTCAATTTAAGCGACCCCATGGCGTAGAATTTTAGAAATGGCGGAAAAGCTTATCAAGAAAAGATGATCGAATAGACCATAGCGTTGGTTCTTGTGCCCTGACAGCGATGATCGTCATTGTTGGGCTTCAAAAACCAATGGCTTTGTGTTTGATTTTGGAATGATGAGGCCATTTTCATTTGCAAAGAGCTTCAATTTTGAAAGGATTAAACAGCCCATTGTTATGGGCTGGATTTAGTGTCAGCCCTAAAAATCAAATGGATGATGGAAGCTCTGTTTGAGATCCCAATTTTATGGAAGTATCGAAGAAAAATGAGAATGTTTGCCTAGAGGTGGTTGATATGACTTAATATTTAGAGGTTAGATCTACTCTACTCACAGTGTTGTACTGAAAAATGAGCTTGTTATTACTTTTGCAAGAACGACAAAAAAACAAGTCAAATCTATGAAATGTAAAAAAAGTACAGATACATCTAATACACACTTATATACACTCGATACACTTTACATACTTTTTACATTAAAAAAAAAATGTGATATCTGTAAAAAAAAATATGACACACTTCATCAAAGATTTGACCAGTCAACTAGTAATTTCTTTTAATATAAGAATATCAAGTCTTGATAGCAACTGATAACATATTTATCAAACTGAAAACTATCAGTAACAACAATTATCAACGATGATAGCTATCATCAATAGTTTTCAATCATGAGAAATGAGAAAAATCCTTGAAATGATAGCTGGACGTGAGTTTTTTTAAGTCTTTTATCAATTTTTATATATATAATATATATTCTATTATTTTTGAATTAAATGTCGTATATGCAACTTGTCGTAAATATTATATTCTTAATTTGGTCCCTAGTGAAGGGGTAATAAAAAATATTGGTCTAGTAGTAAAAAAGTTAAGAGGTCATAGGTCAGGTGGTGTAAGCTGACCCGATAAAAATATTGAGTTTATATTAAATAAAAAAATATTATGACCCTTCTTTTCACATTACCCTTTCTTCTTCTTCTTCCTGCCTCTATCTCAAAAGAGACGTCGCCAGGAGCTTCACCGCCATATCTCTCCTTAGCGAGACCTTCTGGAATCTCTCCTCCTTCTCTCTTAAGAAAGTTTTACAACATTACCCTTTTGCGCTACTTTGTAGAGACGAAGCGCGTTCATCCTCGGGTTTCTCGTATCTCAAAAGGTTCGGTTTTCTTGCAATTTCTGTATTGATTGTTTCCATCTATTCCACTTTTGAAAGATTAAGGTGTTGTTTATGTTTATGGTTGTGAAGATTGTAAGTTCTTGTGGTAAAGCCCACTTATTGTTCTTTGCTTCATGTTCTCGTTGAATCCGAAAGGGTTATTCTAGCATTCGTGTTGGTATTTTGGAGAAAATAGAATTGGGTTTCTATGTGAATGTCGAGTCATTGCTTGCATGTTGTAATTTCAGAGTTAAAGATGCTTTTGGTTTTATTCCAGAACACGACTTTATTCGGATTTTATTTTATATATATGTTTTTTAGATTTCTGTAAAGATGGAAATCATTTAAGTGTGGAAATTTCTTGCTGTAATTTTTTTGGCCTCGAATCTTGTCTCTCTTGGCAGGGAGTTTCTTGGTGTGGGGAATGCTTTAGGGCAAGGGGATGGGATGGGGAGCCAATTCGTTTCTTCTATGGAAGTAAAATACTTCTTTTGATGACCATGTTGTTGCTAATAATTTCTGTATATATGGAAAATATAAAAAATAATGACAAGTTTAAGAAATTAAAGTTAGTATAAGAATTCACGTTTTTGGTGTATATTTCTTAATTTGATTACAATTACAAGAAAAGTTTAAAGACATGAAAATCATCAATTCAAGCACGATTGGAGTGAAACCAAATTGACCTTCTGAATGGAACCAAACTATTCTGTGCTTGATACTTGATAGGGTTCGTTTGGTTCTATACCCAATGTCCAAAACTACTATGGGTTTACGTTGTCCTAGTGGTCTATAAGAGCCCATGTAGGTGGAAAGGACTTATGGGGAATGGGTTCAAGTGATGGTAACTAGCTACTTTGGATTTAATATCCTGAATTACCTTGGCAACCCAATTCAAATGTATTAGGATTAGATAGGTGTTTTGTGAGGATAGTTAAGGTGCTTGCAAGTTGGTGTCGACATTCATTAATGTGAAGGGAAAAAACCCCAATTTTTGGTCTCAACTGGACTTTGGTTCATTGCAGTCGAAATAACTAATTTTAGTTCAAACCAATAAAACTGTTGACATTTTTTAAAATCTTTGGCATATTTGTTTCTTAAAGTTCCTGAAACAGCCCACCAAGTCCGTAGCAATTAGAAAGGCATAAGTTAGAGCTAGTATGCTTGGCATGTATGGGGGTGGGTTACCTTGTTATGTAAATTCATAGAAATATTCATATCTTGTGCTAAAAGTCATATGGACAGAGGGTGATTGGTGTCTAATACAAAGTGCTAATAGCCATATGGATAAAGGGTATTTCGACAGCGTCTAATAAGTTAATTACATAATAAATTGCTAGGTTATGAGAATCCAATCCTAGCTTGAATTTAAGGACTAACACTTGCATCATTTGCAACATATGTACCACTTTAGAATCACATTTCACCTGAAACTAATTATTCAACTAGATTAATTTATCTCTTTTGGTGTTACATGTTTTTAAGAACATGATTATTTTAGTTTACAGTAGGAGCAAAGCAAGTACTGGCTATGTGTGGTTCTAGTGAGCCTAATAGAGTAAGGCCATGGTTTTGGCATTTGGAAGTTTCAGTAGATTAGAATTTCGAAGGCAAAGCTAAGGTTCATACATACCCTTTCTTCCCTTCTGATCAATTGGAGATCTATCATGTAACTCTATTAGATTGGGCTTCAGCCTTATTTTGTAAATTTCATATATCAAGGAAATTTGTTTCCTATAGAAAAAGGGGAAAAGGCAAAGCTAAGGATTTTATATCATTGTTATTTTCTTTAATTTTTTCTTTGGGAAGTGTGCATGTAGAGCTCCTTTGAAAGAGAAAAAGCAAAGAACTCTTGAATGTAAAATCTCTATGTTTGAGTTTTGTAATAGTGTACCACATTGCGCTTCAGGGTCATGTAATTATAGTCTTTCTATGGACTATCGTTATTATATAAAGTTATAACCAATAAAAGGGACAGGTCAAATCCTCTGAATATATGCAAAAATCAACCTAATATCTAATGTATAGCTTCTCAATCTCCTCCTTCCTCCTGCTGTTAGCCAAGCCAGGGCCTTATTGTATCAGTTAGCTCCCTTTACTTATTTATTTATCTTTTGAAGTGTGCAGTTTGTTTGTTTACCTTGTTATAGGAAATTCAATCTATTCTCATTTTATTGGTGCATTCATCTCAGAAGTTCTTGTTACGGTGTCAGGTTATCATCTACCCTTGTAGATGGAGATGCTTACTACAAATTCTGGTGCGATGCTTCCTCTTCTACCCCCAGGTACAAGCAACTGAATTCCATATCCATTTATTGATTTGATGTAAGCGGAAATGAATGAGTTTTTGTTATAAGTAAAAGAAAAAAGTTGAGTACAAGGGAAAGTAAGCAGGATAATTGATAATGCGTTTCCCCTACCTAGAAAGGAGCATGTAAGAAGAATCCTGTATCTAATTTGATTGGAGATATAAGTTAATGTCAGAATTCGAACTATGTCACTTGACTCATGAGGTGCTGTACTGTATACATTATATAATCTAAGAAATTGTCAAAAGTCTTAAAAATATCCTGCAGGATTATTCTTTCAATCTACAGGTAGCCATAAAACAGCTGTGGAAGGAATTCCATGTAGAACTCTACCTTTCTGTTCACTTTTCAGCCATCGGCCCACAAAACTTCTGAAAATGAGGGATCTCACATTGTTCAGGAAGCTCTAAAAACCTAAATTTGACATTATGAAAATTCCAGCTTTTAGTGGCAACTCAGTAGAGGAATAGATGGGGAACAAATTTAGTTGGTATAGATCCATGCAATCTGATTGCGGAGATAACATACATCTTGATCATTCTTTGGAATATATATTTATTGACACTCAGTTGTTTAGAGCAGTCAAGTTTCACTAGTGGTTGCTAATTGTGATAACTTAAAATTTGTTAAATGCGTCGATCTTTGTTACATAATATATTATTGATAAGAAGAAGAAGACGAACACAAGGTATACGTGAAAAACCTTAGTACAGGGAGAGAAACCACGATAAAAGTTACTCTTATTATTATTTTCTAATAATTTTTTTTTGATAAGATATTATTATTTTCTAATAATCAAAAGAGTACAAGAGGGAAGAATATATATAAGCTATAATAAGCCCTAACAAAAAAAGATATAAAACTAGGGGACAATAAATTACACAAATATCTTGGGGTTATAAACACTTCACTAGCCCCTGATTTCCAACATATATGTACTTTTCATGTAACCCTATGTTGTTATCCAAGCTTTTTATTTTGAATATATTTCTGCTCAGCCTAAATAATAGATCTAATTAGCTTATGTCTATCTTTTATATTTAAGAACCATTGTAACATGGTTTCTTATGAGCTATGCAGTTACAATGTAATGGTTTTTGTTTAAATTAATCTTCTATTACCATTATTCTGATTTCTGAGAAATTTTTGATCTTTAGTTGTAACATTGTCTTTCTTAAATAGTGGGTCAGCATTGGGGAAGAATGAAGGCCAAAGACTTACCTCTTAGACGGTATCGTTCCCAACATCAGACTCCTAATTGGAGGAGACAATCAGTGTTTGCTAAAGCAGGACCAGTATCTATCAAACCAATTCCATCTACTGGGTCGAAGGGAGGCGTTCTATGTTCAAGTAGAAAGAACAATGCTTTCATTTGTTTTGCTGCTTTGGTAAGTTGGTTCTTATTAATTGGTTTCTCTTTTAGAGCTTGCTTATTTCCTTTCGGCATTGAGTTCATCTGTTCTCTTCTTACTTTTCGTCAGCTGGTAACAGTTTTTTATATCAGAAACATTATTGTACAATGTTAACTGTTAAGCTTAGAAGACGCCAAGGGAGATTTCCTAAAGGCTTACCAATTTATTGAAATTAGTTGGGGGATTTGGATGGTGAGGAATCATAGAATTTTCAGAGGGGTGAGACGTATTGTTCCCTTGATTTGGGTCTTGATGGCTAAGGTCTTTAGTGCGCCTTATTCATTTAGATTAGAGCAGGCCCCCCTTTTTACTTCTTTGGCTCTGTTTTTATTTATGCTCCTGTAAATGATAAAGTTTGATTTATTTATCAATATAGGTACTGAATCTAGGGAAGATTTAGAAGAGAGCTTCTCTTCCCTCCTAAACAGTAAATACAATTCTCACAAAATGACTCGAGCAAAGAGATCACCTCTCTAGCTCTTTTCTTCTCTCTAATAAGTCTCGACTCATTGATCCACTGATCACATCTAGTCTATGCAAGCTTTAAAAAGCCGTTGAGGTTTACACTTTGAGGTTCGCCTTGAGAAAAGTCTGACCATTTTTGTCTTTTAGACTTGTGCCTTTGTAGGATTTGTAAAACGTTTTTACTTCAATTTGAAGCTTATGCCTCACCTCTTCGAGATGAAAAAGTTCAAAATTGTTTTAGCCTTTCAAAACATTGCGTATATTACATTCATGGACACACAATTTTCTCATCTACCTAATTACCTAATCAATTAGTATCTACCTGAATGAGTGTTTGAAGAAACATAACAGACTGGGTGGTGAATGGATTTGAGTTTTTGTTAAATTATCAATAGTAAAGAGGAAAACAGTTGAAGACTTAAACTGAATATTTGAAAGAGGGATTTAGTTAAAGACTTCAACTGAATATTTGAAAGATGGATTAAAAGAATAGTAAATATATATAATGACACGTTCTCTCTGCAGAATGCTCGATGTGCAGCGGAGCAGACCCAGACCGTTACAAGAGAGGCTCCTACAATCACTGTTCTTCCTGGTAACAATCACTTGCACAGATTTTATGAATAACAGTAACTTTTTAACATCAATCTTCCTAGTAGTAAGTTGCATATCACACTCTGATACTCGCTAGTATCATCATGCGTCACTATGTTCTTACCACGCACACACAGACTTGCTGTTGGCTATCGTAATGTTCACTGTTGCTAAGCTGTATTTTTACCATACGTTGTGTTACCTAAAACTAAAATTGCAGGCAAGGAGAAGTCACCACAATTGGATGATGGTGGTTCTGGATTTCCACCTCGCGATGATGGTGATGGTGGTGGGGGAGGTGGCGGCGGAGGCAACTGGTCTGGTGGATTTTTCTTCTTTGGCTTCCTTGCTTTCTTAGGCTTTCTAAAAGATAAAGAAAGTGAAGGGTCATATGAGAATGATCGGAGAAGATAAATATACTTCGATTAAATATATAATGTAGATTCTAGATTTGTACTTTAACATACAATCTCAAAATAAACGTTTGTTTTTAGTCATGTTCAATCTCCATTAAATTCCTTTCATCCAGCCACTTGCCTTAAGTTTTGTAAAGACTGGCATAAGAACATTAAATTCCCAAAGACATTGAATTTCAGTTATCAAAGATATAACTGGTGAGGATAAAAGGCGACGAGTTTGACTTCGTACTAGACTTAAGCATAGTCCAAGTGATATAGTACAAACAAATCATTTTTCTAAGGACTTTTATCCTTATAAGACAAAAGATAGTTAGTGTAGCAATGATGGTAGGCAAAACTAGGATTTCTAAGCATGTCGAGATCGAGGCTCTATTTTTTTTGTTTTTAGTCTTCTTGCTACAAAATTGTGAGAATGATGGATCGAATCTCCTACTTTTATAATGGAATATCATGTTAATTATTGCTAAACTAAGCTCACTTTGAGTGAGTACCTCTGTTAAAACTTTAGTACTTTTTGAAGACTTTAGTTGTGAAGATGCCATTTCTTTTTATTTTATTAGGATTTTATTTTCATATTAAATGGGGTTCTATCACCCTGTCTGTTTATTTTTGTTTTAACCATTTTCAAAACATTTTTTTAGTCCATTTTCATGGTTATCTAATTGAGAGTTGTGTTAATCAGTTGAATGAGAGAGGATAGAGGTGATCTTTGTCAATCTATGTCGATTTCAGACTCAAACTGGTGGCAACTGCGCATGTGTCGATTTTGGTTGATCGATTTTTGAATGTTTCGTGAATTTGATTAGTTAAGATTGAAGGGTGAAGGAAAAGGAGAAAAGCATGAAAAAATTTAGAAAAAAAAGAAAAAAGAAGAAAATAAATGGGGAAGGAAAATGTAAGAAGATAGGGATAGAAAAATGATCAAAAGACATTAATATATGCCTCTAAATCTTAGAGTTGCATTAATCAAAACCTTAAACTAATAACTATAGCAATAATTGAACTAATTACTATAGCAATAATTGAACTAATTTAGGCTATTTATCGGTGATTTGTAGCATTTTTTTTTTATTTCATTTCAAATCAGTTTTAACGTGACCAAAGAAGTCTTTTCTTAAGACTCCAACAAAGTAGTACAAAAAATTATCATAATAGAAGAAGTTGAGTAGACAAAAATTAGTCAAATTTTAATTATATGTTGGATTCTTTCATTGCTCTTTAATTTACATTAATCATAATTGTATAAAAACCCTAAAAAAAAGAGTACCAAAATGGTTTTTGCTCCACTTTCTGAAATTAAAGAATTTTGTCCTGTTGCTTCCATCATCCACCAGCCAAGATTACAAAATTATCCTTATTTTCTTCCTTCCTTTCAACTTTTTGATTCTCTCCATCTATTTTTCTTTTTCGAGATGTCGTGGTGTTGAGAATGTGACATTGTGATTATTATAAGTATATAAGTAAAGATAACTATCTTCATTGATGATTTGATATGAGATCTTTTGAGGTGAAACTAAAAGTAAGAGAGTTTATACCTAAAGTAGACAATGTCATACCATTTGTGGAGATATTTGAAGGGTCGTTGTCGCTAACATGTTGACCATCTGAACGATGGAAGGGGGTTGTTAAAGAAAAGATGTCAAAAGTTTCATTTCGGTAATTTCATATGAAATATGTAAAATGACAAAACTAGGACAAATCTTATTCCAACCCAATATTTTGAGTTATCCATACGATTACTCCTCGCAAGACTATAATTTCCTCCAAATCAACGTGAAAAATCTATTCCTTATCAGTTCAAATTTAGACTAGTGGGAAATTTAATTTGATTTGATTGATAATTTATATAAAGATTTTCCACAAGGAAAGATTACAGCCACAAGGCTAGTACACATCCTTGCACAATTGGGCATAACCTTTGATTTCATAAGTGTCGCCATTGCTTGCTAGCCATCACTGTCGCTCTTAGCCGTCATCTTCACCGAAAGCTTATGCCGAGTAATAAACACGAGAGTCGAAAGACGAAGACCAACATACCACTTCTGATATTTTTACTGAGAGGCAAAATGAACATTTCACATGCTCAATTGTCCTATGACTCTTTAAGTTTAAAATCCATCCCAAGTTTCTTTTTAACTACATGCTTTGTTTCGTATTCTTGACACTTATCCATTGTTCAAGTCTTGAATCCTATTTGTTTGGTTGTTTACCAAGAACCACTCATCAATTGAAAATTAGTGGCGACAAATATCACATCACATCAATATCACAATTAATATTGAAATTGAAAGGAAAGAACAAAATAATACTAATACTACTAATAATAATAATAAATAAAATGATGACTGCTTATAATTCTTTACCATATTTTCTCATAATTCAACCCTTCGCTATATTTCAACCATTTTCTTTTTTGGCTCAAGAGATGCTTCATTGATAAACACTTCCATACTAAAGAAAAACTCAGCCAAGAATGCAAACAAAAGCAACCACAGTTCTGCCTGTCTCATGCTTAAAATACAATAGTTTAGTCACTGAAGAAACAAGACCCAAAATAACCCAAAGAACAACCCATGCGAAGTGAAAATTCAATGTTTGCCCCTCTAAGAAATGGCCTATAGAGTTTACAATAGGGCAAACCATGATTCAAATACAATCGATATACTTTAAGTGGCAGATCACAATCACAATCACGATCACAACTTCAGGTATCGTCGACTTGTGAATGGAAGACGAAGCTTGGGAAAGTTGTGGTGATGTCCCTGTGGAGTTGAGAAATCCCCAAATTACAAAACATAGCAAGAGCCATGAAAGTTTTGTCATTTGTAATAGTAGACTAAGAGTGTGCTTGGTTTATTTTTTCATTTGTTTAAATTTGAAAATAAGTCATTTTTTAAAAGATAAATGTGCTTGCCAACCACTCAAAATACTTTTAGAAACAATTTTATTTTAAACTGTTTTTAACAAAACAATTTAAATAAAAATAACTATTTTAAAAAACATTTTTTTCTCTAGTTAATCCAAACATGCCCTAAGGAGAACATAATTGTGTATGATAGGTCATTTATAGTTCACTTTACATATTTTACGATGTTACACAAAAACAATCAAGTGACTTGAGGTATATGATTATGATTATCCGATGTTTTGCTTCAACAAAAATGGACTTACTTGAGATATTGAAGGGTCATGTTCTTTAAGAGAGATGGATGTCGCATAACAAGGTTTCTCCACTCTTCTTTGTCGATCTTTCCGTCATGTTTTGTATCAGCTTCTTCAAAAGTCTGAAACATAATCCAAAATTTAAATCTTCCACGTATAAAATACAAAATTTCATAAATCATTTCGAATAATCCCGATCAGTAGATTCATCAAACTTTGGAGAAATAAAAAAAAAATATATTAAACAATGATAAGAGGTAGAGAAGTACCTTATCTATTATACTCTCAATAACATCATCCGAAAGATTCATACCAGATTCCGCAAGGGTCGCCACTACCATTTGCTTCACCTAAGCATAACAAAAAGTCCAGCTTTGTAGTAGGAAAGTTGGGATATAAAACTGGAAACTTAACTTCATCGCAAGGAACAATGTTTTACCTCTTGTCTCTCTATAAAACCTTGCTGCTTAAGATCGTACAATTGAAAAGAAACTGAAAACATGGCATTAAAAGGTAAGATCATAATAAGACAAGGGGTTCATATTATAATCGTCCTAAACCCGCAGGACAAATTCTCCATATATTTTTTTCATTTTTTCCACTCCTTTTCCTTTTGTAAGGAAAGGAAAAAAAAAATCTCAATAAATTTTCCAAAGTTTACATAACGTACATTCAATTTTATCATCAATTGGGGCATTCGGATGAAATACAGATAATGCACGAGCAAACTCTTCGAAGCCTAATATTCCATTGTGTTTTGTATCAAATAAATCAAACACCTGCATTTAAAAATCAAATAAGAATAAAAATGTTACAAGAGATATTGGCAAGAACATGAGTCAATAAATGTAGTCCATCCAAGAAAAAGAAATTTTAATATCCTGCAGATATACATTATCAAATAAATAATACTTAGAAAAAAGTACCCTATCAGCAAATAAGCTTTCCTTTTTATTCGTCTTGAACAATGCCAGTTGGAACTCCTCCTACAGCATAAAAGTACAACTTCAAGAATGAACCAACAAAAACCAGCACACTTGTAACTAACAGGGGTTAATAATTGAATGAAGGAAAAGATGTCAGATCCATAATATGGTAAACGTTTAGCCTAAGGTACAAATCATAATATCCCTAAATGGCAGAAAAAGATGCGTATACCTTGTTGATCAGGCCATCATCAATCACGGCACTGCTTATCTTCTTGAAGAGCTCATATAGTGCCTCTATTTCACTTACACTGACTGCATGTTGTAGAAAACAAACATCATTTAACAAAGTTTACAGTTTTTGTTTCTGAAAAGATAACAAATGACTCGAATTGTATCACATTTCATTTTGGTAGCCCAATGCATTTTGGTCACCAACTTACAATTTTAGTTTTAGGTTCGTTGGACACCAAGTAGATGCAACAGTATGAATCAAGTGCATTTCATAGGTAATCCACAATTAAAGAAATAAAAAATTAAAAACATACACACAGTCTCCCTCGCTAGAAGTTCAGGATCGTCAAGACCTCTCGATTGCTTATACAAGTCAAGATCACAACATCTTACTAAGGAAGCAAAAAATCCCCCTATGCACTGCAACATGATATCGCTTGATAATCAAAACACTCCATGCCTGATTAATAGAAGATGTGCATATGAGTTTCTCCTCAGTGAGATCAGAAAATGAGTAGAAAATAATGCATGAAAAGAGAGAATGGACCTTTTAACCATTTCCTGCTTCTAATGACTCACTCAGATGCCAAAACTTCACATAACAACAGGAAACCTATTCTGGTCGAGACAATATTTTGAGTGCATTAGGAATTAATAGAACAAAAGATAATACGCTAGTGCAAAAATATTTTCTGGGAAAAAAAAATTAATGGCTCAAGTAGCTTTTCGATATTACATAACTTCAAGAACAAATAATAATAAATCAATAATTAACAAAACAAAAACTAGCATCAACTCGATAATTAACAACTTCCCAACCCAAACTTCCTCATGGGAAGTTGACTATCCCTGCATCAACGGCTTCTCTCTTTCTTTTTTTTTTCCTCTTTTTTCTTATTTTTTTTTAATGAATCACAATAATTTGATTATCATATGGGTTTGCTCATAAGATAAAAGAACTAATTTATAGTCTTCAATGAAATGTGAAAATTATGGTGTTCCACAGTTGAAGTGTTAAACTGCCTCTAATCTCTTGAACTAATCCACTGTAAGCCAAAAATCCATTTGTTGCATCTAGAACAGAACTAAATAATGCCAAAGAGAGCATGACGCAACTGGCAATTGTATGTGTTAATGACCATGAAGTATGTGGTTCGAGTCCCTTGCTCCTATTGTATTTATGGAATTATGATGATGTAGTTCTTGCATAGTTGATAGTCTTTCTACCACATAAAACAAAATATTGTTCCCAGATCAGAAAAATCTCAAGCGAACATATCATCAATTCAGAAAAAAAGAAGATACCAACTCTAATTCCACACACCCAAATATATGCAAATGTAAAAAAACCTTCCACAAGCATTGCCACGAGCAACAAGAGAGCTGAATTTTAATAAAACAAAAGGAAAATGGCCGCCGTAATTTCCACCCACAAAAAAGATTACCTCAAACAACTACCAAAAGAAAAATAGTGAGTATAGCCATCGCAAAGTGAAAACACACCACAAATCCCTCCCAACAATGGATCTCTAAACCCAAAACAGATCCGATCGCGCAATTCCACATTCTAGGCCCCACCAAACAACAGATTTCAAATTCCAAAACTCCGATTAAACAAACAATAATTCCTAAGAACGATCTGGTGAAGAAAAAACGAAATTCAATTGAAGTTGAAGAACCTTCCAACAACAACAACAACAACAACAAAACCCAGCAATCATATTCTGTTTATTGGGGGAGATATTTCTGTACAGAAGCAACAAAATGAAAATCAAATGGTTTACCGTATGAAGAGAGGTGGCGACGGTGGAAATGAGGAGCCTTTCCGGCGAGGTGGTGCGGCGGTCGTCGAAGAAGAAATGCGAAGGTGACTATTCCGGGGAGAGAGATAGAGATTGCGAAACGTTCTTATAGCCAAAAGGTACGAACGGAAAACCAAACCAAAAACAATAATTTGGTCTTTTTTTTTTTTTTTTTGGTTAATATATAAATAAATAATATATATTAAATAAATAATAAATATATTAATGGAAGGAATAAAAAAAACATAAAATTTGATGTTTTGTAGCGTGACGATGAGATGGAAGGGTAAGCCCATACTCTTGGTGTTGGGATGATAAGACGCACATAAAACGACCCCGTTTTCACCAACAGTAAAAAAAAATATCATCAAGATGTATTTGTAAATTTAGGTCTCGTTTGTTTTTTAAGTACAGACATGTGTCAGTTGAGTTAAACTCTTGATGACTAATATGATATATGTATTGGTATATTTGTGTTGAAATCCAATACAATATCGACATCGATGTTTTAATTCTCAATGATTGTAATGAGCTTTTATATAACCGAACTGCATAATTTGACGTTGGTTGCACATGTTCAAATTTTGTTTGGGTGTGGATATTATTTTATGGGTATGAATGTTACGTTAGAGAAAAAAAGTTAGTTAGGTTGTGACAACAACAATTTAGTAGCGAAAATTTCTAGTACTGGAGATGGAAGTATCATTCTCCTGAACTAAAAGCATGCTAACCTAACACACAATAAATGGAAAGAGTATTAGTTAAGCATAGGTGGCCATTATAATTGCAAAAATCGAATCGAAAATTCAATGAAACCGAAAAATTTATAAACAATTGACACTTTTGAAGAGAACACTATTTTTACTCTCAAAATACTCACTCACTTTCACTCAAAGTTTGTCACTGACTCTCTTATTTTCTTTCTTCCTCTCCTGGCTTACTTTGGTTGATTCACAAATGAAGACACAACTTATATTTATAGGTGTGAGATTCTTGAAGACCAACCAAAAGATTTCTCTAGAATTATAACTATTCGATAATTCATTGACCTAAAAATAGATTTTTTTCTTATGATATTTGTTTACATAATTCTAGAAATTTAATTTACACATTTAATTCTTCAAGATACTTTTAACAGACTCAACCCAAAGTCCAATATTCTTATTCTCTCGTGGCTCAATCACTTATGTTCATTTTAGCTCGTTTTGTCTTTGGGTCTTAACCTTGATTCTTGCGATCGTTTTTTAGAATTATCCATTTTGTTTGAAAGAAACATTAGTTATTTTATATTATAAGAAAGTGAAAATATTTATAAATAAAATTAAAACATTAAATTAAAAAAAAAAAGTAAACCCACACCCTTGAAGATTCGAACATGGGTGGCATATGAGGGGGGGGGGGGGGGGATGCCATCATGCTAAGCATTTATTTTTGCAATGTCTAGGGATAGAAGACGTCATTTGGAGAGACAGATTTCATTAAAGTGATTATTATTTTTTTTTTTTTAATTTTGAAAAGTTCATCGGGTGAATTAATATTTAAAACTAATATAATTCCAAATTCATATGTTTTATTAACCATCATTTTAAATTATAGTAAAATAAACCAAAATATTTATAAAACATAACAAAATATCATGACACCTACAATTGATCAAGATAAATTACAATATGTATCTATTTGTATCATGATAGACACAAACGTAGTCTATCATAAATAGATTGTAATATTTTGCTATATTTGTAAATATTTTATTTCAAATAAATTTCTTTTAATAAAACAATTTTTTAAAAAATACAATATTAAAATATATATAGAGTTTATGACTAATATAAGCCTCTATAGATAGATACACACATATATATTCTTTAAAAATGTTGATATATATTCAATTATACATACATACATACAAACACATACATACATACATAGACACATACCAACCTAGTAGGTCGATTCCAATTACCAACATGAGACTCGTTCAATTAACGTAATGTTTGTATTTTAACTTCGAGGTTAAAAGAATGAATTCCCTCGTCCAACCTATTATTAATAAAAAACACACACATCTTGATTTCGATTTTGGGTATACTGAAAATTAAATCAATTCTTCAAAGCTAAGCCTATTCAATCTTCAAGTTAACTTTAGTCACTCAACTTGTGCTAATTTTTTTTTGGATAAACTTCAAATTTAATTTTGTGATCTTAGCTCAACAGTAATTGACATGACCTTTTGTCCTAGAACGGAAAGATTTGATCTTCCATTTCTATTATTGTTGTACTAAAAAATATTTAAGTCTATAATTTTTTTACCACACTTTCTTCTTTGACTATTTGAATTGAATTTTGAGTCTACCAAAAGAAATTATTGAAATTATTGATGAGTCTAATAAACTTGAAATTATTGAAACTTGTGGGTTCCCTAAGCTTTCCATAAATTTGTGTATTTATTAAAAACCCTACTAATGCTTGAATTGGTAACTAATATTTTAAAAAACGTATCAGAAAAAAAATCAAACAAAAATGTTTAAATTAATAAATAAACATTTTGCTATTTTTTCAAAAAGTTTAAAAGTAATGACATTTGGTTGTTTATTTTTTATTATTTAAATTTTTTTAGGAGGAGCTGTTTGGAGAACATGAATGTATAATCCAGATTACTGAAAATCTAAGAAGTGTTAGAATGCGTGAGATATCGAGGGCTGAATAGAAATAAGACTGTGAAGGGTAAAAGCGATGAAAAAAATGTTAGGTTGAAAATTGTGAGAATAGAATGATTTGTGCACTACAAATCAGACTCAAAATGTTCCATCAAAATATGAATTTTGAATCACACAATATATTACAAACTCATTATTTTACGAGCGTTCAAACGCCCTATAGATAGAAATGTTGAATTAATAAGTGTTTTTGCTCCCATGTAAAGTACTTTAACCAACTTAAATTAAACACCCAAATTAAATACCCTAAACCCTCATAGACTATGAATATTTAATTTAAATTTTACTATATTTGTAAATTCTTTTGTATTTTGTCGCAATTGTATATATAGCAAGCCGACTCAAAGTATTATCAAATATAACACATTCCAAAAGAATTTATATATTCGATAGACTTCTATTTACAACCGATAGAATTTGTTATATACTTTTTGGTCTCGATATTAAACAAATCATTATCAAATTCTACGGGTTTATATTATAGCTTAGAAGGTTAGCATCAATACTTTAAATCTATATAATAAATTAACAGAGATGATTTATCTCAAATTGTCAAGAATAAATTACATACCGGATTCTATTGAAAGATTGATGATGACTATAAGATGGCTATTGTCTTTCTCAACCACTAGTCACCGCTATATCGTTCAACTAAAAAAGCCGAAGAATTGTAAAATAAAAACGAGTGAATTTTGATAATTATAATAAATGTAGAATTTGTTAATAGTAGCTGTAGCGTAATAGCTAGTTTTCAAGCTTTAATAATGGAGAGAAGGTTCTTAGATCATTTCAAAATTCATCCTAACTCCTCACTAGAAACTTAATAAATCAAAATGTAATAGGAAAAATAGGATCTATTTAATTACGTTTGATGTTGTTTACCGATATTTCATAACCTGCGATTGAAATTGAAAATTACATGAGAATATCGTTACCATTGCATATACCGTTATTGTTATAATAGGAGAATAATAATAAAAAAAAAGTCACTAAAACTTTTAGTGTTATAAAGTTTGAAATGTTGATATCCATTAACGTAACCTCGTTACAATTACAATCACTTTTCATTACGAATTCGTAAACATGACCTTGATAAAACGTCATCCGTAGTCTTTCTATGGTTTGATAAAAGGGTCATAAATAGTCCGTATGATAGGTTTTACAAAACTGTATGAACTAAATTCTAAATTTTCTCTAAATTACAGGGACTAAATGATATATTGCTAATATCATAAAAAAATT
This sequence comes from Cucumis cinereus, assembly GCA_037974625.1. Taxonomy (NCBI): domain Eukaryota; kingdom Viridiplantae; phylum Streptophyta; class Magnoliopsida; order Cucurbitales; family Cucurbitaceae; genus Cucumis; species Cucumis cinereus. The sequence continues at coordinate 21,087,404 of JBBPDJ010000020.1, forward strand.
AGGAAAATATAGAATATTGTATGCTGAAAAGAATCTGAGTCTAATGAATTCATTCATATTGTCTCCTTAAAACAATTTTACTCACTATAGTACATGAGTAATTGTCTCTCAGCATAGAACAAATTAACTTCCACAAAATTCAATGAATTATATTTATCACGAAAAGTCATGTCTCTTTTTCAAGTTGGTTAAATTTAAAGAGACATATACATTTATGAAACAATGCAACTCTAGATCACCACCGACATCCAAAACAGAGACAAAAAAGAAACAAACAAAGTGAGTTTTGAAAAAAATGAAACTAAACCCCAAACCATTAAAACCTGTCCCTCCACAAAAATAGTTTAACCAATGGCCAAAAATAATAGATTAAAAATAGAAATAAAAATTGTTTAGAAACCCCTTGAAAACCCCCAAAATTACCAAACATCCCCAAATTTCTCTCTTATAAATTCCCTTCCAAATACACAAGCCCAAACTCTTCTGTTCCAATTCCCAAAGGGGAACTAGAACACCCACCACAGAAATCCGCCATTGAAGCTTCTCCACTGCCGTCCCCCATTTCCCTCCGGCAGTCGCAAATCCAACCATCGTTCCCCGGCCACCGATCAGTGATGTGATCGTATCACCGGCATCCAATCAAAAAAAGAAAAACAAACAAAAAAACGCCCTAATTAATCCTCCTCCACAGATAAATGGATCCAATCAGGACAGAACCGAAACCGACGAGGACGAATTGCAAGACACCGACCTCGAAATCCGCGATGGCGGAGACGGAATTCGACGATCTGAAGAAGAATGCGCATCTGCTAATGTCACCGACGGCGTTGTCGAGGATGACGAAGTCGCCGAGCGTTAAATCGATTTGTCTCTGTTCGCCGACCACTCACATTGGATCTTTCCGGTGCCGACGCCACAGGAGCACCGCCATGTCCCGCGGCGGGTCTCTTGGGTCAAACCTGTCGGATCTGGGTCAGAAATCGGAGGCGATGGAGGATTAATTTGTGAAGGTGAGTAGAGATTTCATTACGAATTGGAGCTTGTTGATGAGGTTTGTGGAGAAGCTTCAATTGGTTTATACATTTCTTTTTTCTTTGATATAATAAATAATAAGTTGGGGGTTGGTTGGAAAAAGAGTTTAATTGGCTTATTATTATTATTTTTATTTTTGTGTGCAAAAGTTTTTTTGATCGGACTGTTTGGATCGCCAATATTATTTCATAAATTAAATAATATGTAAAAAATAAAATTAATTAAACTAAAGAGTTTTCTCAAATATAGAAAAAAAAAACAAACTATTTAGGTCCCATTTGGTTTGTTATCCAAAAATTATTTTGAAAAACAAAGAATTTTATGAAAAACAAAAACAAATTCTTATTTTTCATTGTATTTACGTTTAGTTCTATTTTATGTTTACGATTTCTGAAAACAAAATCTAAAAACAAAGAAAACGTTAATTTATTGTTTTCGAAAATACGTTATTTCGAGTGTTGTTTTTAGAAATCGTTTCTAAAAACATGTATATTAAACATGTTTTGATTATTTTCTTTGTATTTTTTATTTTTGAAAACATAAAAACCAAATGAACCACAAATCAAACGAGACCTTACATTTCATTAAAAAAAAAAAAAGACAAAAATCAATTACAAATTATTTTTCTATAAATATTTTGTCAATTTTTCTATTTTTGATAATTTTCCTAAACTTAAATACTATAAATCAATTATATTTAACCTAAAATAATTTAATGTTATGTTAATTAGTTACTTAATTAATAAAATAGAAAAAAAAACAAAAGAACACCTTTTAACTAAGCATAATTAAATTAGTTGTGAAAAATAATTAAATTGATATAAATTAATTAGAATATTAGTAATTAACAATAATAATTTATATTTAATAGTTAAGATAAAATATTAGTTTAAATTTATTAGGTCTAAATAATGTATTTATATTTAATAATCAATTAAAATTAATAGTAATAAATAATTTATATTAATTTAAAGTTTATCTGAAACGAACAGAGATATTAAATGAAACCGTGAAACAAACAGAACTTAAAGAATAAAACAATAGTGGGATTAGGGCGTTCAAGCTATTAACCTTGTCCCAATGAGTTTGTAGCTAGTGGACATGTCGTCTCATGGGGATCCTATTACTTTGCTTTATCTATATATTCTAATTAGTTTATGGAAATATATTCAAGAAATTTGGTCTAAAACATACAACCAATCTCTAATCATGCTTCTAATTCACTCTCGAAAGCAAAAGGCTAAAATGAATAAGCAAACAAGATACGCTCATCATAATTTGTCAAATCACTCAAAATTTATTCGTCTATTAAAAAAATGAACAAGAATAGATATAGATGTTGCATGGGAAGCGAAGGGCTGCATGCACATTTGTGGGTAGCGTAATTTTGTAATTTTGTGTTTTTTCTTTAATTTTGCTCCAAATTAATCTGGTTTGTTCTCTTTTGCTTCAAGTACTATTTTGTCACTATTTTGTTTGTTTTCGGCTTAATTCTCCTCAATTAATCTAAATTACTTCTTCAATGTTCATTGCCTTCAAAACCAACAAAAAAACCAATAAAATCATGGAACAAACATAAATTAAGTCGAGAAATGAAGCTCTTTTAGCGAGATATCACTAATTGTTTTTCTGTGTGGTACGGTAGAAAAGTGGGGAGCACATCTAATCATCACTCATTAATTACGTCACAAACTCACTCAGATATATTAAACTCATTGTTTGTAATATCTTATAAAGTAATGCATTAAATTTCAATATTTTATTAAAATACAATAGATACGAAAGAAGCAAACTTGAATAGGTTAAATTAGAAAAAGCTTCGTATCTATTTAGTCTTCTTCTAATAGGTTTCACGAAGGTAAAAAAGTTTCAAAGTAGCTTTTTACAGTTTCGATGTTACGTCTAATAAGTTTCTCATTTTTTTGTTTTGTGTCTTATACGTCATTGATGTATTCAATAATTTTTAAAATTCACGAATCTACATAAAGTTGAACGATAAAAGGTTTCGGTAGTCATAAAATAGGGTTTCATTAAACACATATAAAATTCAAATTTATATTTGATTGTCAAATAGATTTTGTAGAGATATTAAATACTTGTTAGACACTACTTAGACATTTTAAATATACATAACGCATTAATGATCACAACCTTTTTTATATAATTAATTATCATTACCCTTTATAAAATTTGAGAATATATTTACATTTTATCTTTTCTTGAACTAAGAATTATTGTTATTATTTAACTAATTAAGTTGGAAGTAATTAAAAATATATAGATTTAATTAAAATTTAAAGTAGAAGACCAAAATGATAATAATAGAAGATTTTAACTTATTTGAACAAACTAGGGTTGTTTTAAATAGTTTTTCTTAGATTGTTTCAATTTTTATACGATTTCTTTTTATTTAGTACATCAAATCGAAAGAAAATCTAAAGGATGAAGGGAATCGTAAAGAAGCACACAGATTGCCCGTGGAGGGTGATCGTTAAGCCATACACTTGAATACTGTAAAAAACTACAGGCATGAGAAACGAAAATTAAACCAATGATAAAACCATTCAGATGGATATGTCAAACAGTGTCAATAAAGTTTTGAATCCGATTCACGTATGTAACATTTCCAACCAGAAGATTTCAAAGAATCTTGGAATTAGTTTTGATTTGAGGAGGAAAATGCAAACCTCGAGAGTTCTGGAAAGACCATTAAACATGACAATGACACAACAAGCTCCACATGCCAATGAGACTAGTAAACGACTCTCCATAGCCATAATAACATCGTCATTCCCATCATGAACAATGAAGCCAATACCCATGAGGCATTTCACATGAATTACAAAAGCTCCATGAAATAAAATTAGAAGTAATGTATTCACTGCAAATTAGGCCTTTGATGTGGGTCTAAAAAAACTGGGCACAAACGTACAATGTCAAGCCAAGTGAAAAGAATGGATCTTTAATGACAGTTCTCGACTGACATTATATACATTTTAAAAAGACTCCGTTTTGCTCACACGTTCGACACCCCACCATCTCTATTGTTCTTCGTTCTTTAGAACCATGGAGCTTCATTCCAGTTGACAGCTCAAACATTTGTGCGCTCTTCCAGTTCGAGGTTCATTCTAATTATGTGCATATCTGAGACGTCGACTCCTTCCAGTGCCATTTGGATACAAAACCAATTGATATTTTATTTTGTGCATGTATAGGTGCGACACATATTATTGGTTTTGCACATGGTGAATAATATATATATATTTTTAATTTTTCAATAAATAAATGATGACTGATATTGACAGTCATAAAAACAAATATTTAATGTCGAACAAACTTTGGATCGTGTAACATCCCAAACCATTTTAAGGTAAATTGTAATTTTGTATCATTATTTATCTTATTAATTATGGTAAAGTTGAA